>JACBAD010002050.1:0-109755 GCA_014281905.1 Aspergillus hiratsukae
GAGATGGAGGTTGTTGGGGTACGACGCAAGTCTGGGGCGGGTGCTGGGTTGGAGTTTGACATTGCGGTGCCTACGCATGGGCCACGGCAGCAGCAGCAGCAAGCAGCTGGGCCTGCGGTTCCCTTGGAGGATATTCTACGGTATATGACGACAGGGATACTGCCGACGCAGCGCTAATGTCGCGAGCACTCGAACGTTGAATACAGTACGCGGGAATGGATCCAATGACATTGATTAAAAGATGTATTTAGGAATCTGAAAAGAATTGTCAAGCGACCATCTAACCCCGTCTGCGTGTGGTGGGCGACTTGGCAGAGGGCTTGGGCGACACTCCTGTGCTTTCAGCCGCAGGAATCTTTTCCGCTGGTCTAGAGACTCGAGCAGCTTGCTTCTTGGGCTGCGCCGGGCTGTTCCAATAGTAGACCATCTGTGCCGCCAGGATAACGTTCAGGACAAACCCAGCAATGAATCCATACAGAATGAGCTTGTCGTCAACTTCTTGCAGCGTGGTAAAGATCCGAGAAAGGGAACCGACGAGGTAGTTGAACACCTGTTACCAAGTCAGCGTATCCTGGAGTATCAAGCCACAAAATACATACCGCAAAGGCACTCAGCTGTCCGGTTCCTCCCTCTTTCCAAATTGTGTAGATTTGAGGCGCCTTGCTGGCCACACCAAGAGCACCAGCACCAGCCTGCAGATACGACATGGTCTGCGCATCCACCAGGGTCTGGTCAAAGAGCAGCGCATACACACTGGCAGCAACCACTGCAATAAAGGCCGCTGCAGCCGTAGGGCGATCCGCAAAGGTCAACACCAGAACTCCAACGATCACATCTTGCACGGCAATCAAGGCAGACTCTCCGTATGTGCTGAACGGGAACTTGTTGCGCACGCCATAGGAAAGAGTGATCAACAGGCTGGCAGTTTCGAGCGCGTAGGAGACAAAGGACACGCCGGCAGAGGATCGCGAGCGGATCAGCTTCAGGATCTGGGGAACCTTCACGATGGCGCTTGCACCCACGATAGCAATGCCCAGAGCCTTGGAGACAGCAAGGGACGTGCAGGCAGGATCCTTGGTGACATCAAGGTCGAGGAGGAGGGCGCTGTGGCATGGCGATCCGATCAGGGAGATGATGACATCGTGAACAGGTTGTGGAAGAGCGGACGAGATAGGACGGAGAATGGGTTGAAGAGGGTCGATAACGACCTTCTGAAGCGTATCCATGGCGAGAGTCTGCACTCAAAAGATGTATCTCCGTGATTTGATTAATGACAGCACGACTGTTCCCAAGGTAAATAATAATGATACAAATGTAAGGCGGTACGGTACATTCCTGCGGCTGTGGTCTCTGTGCCTCGCCGGGGAATTTCTGCTCCGTGAATCGCGACTCTTCCAAGATTCATCTCATGAACTTGATAGTCCTACCGTGACTTCTATCTCTCCATCCATGTTCCTTCCGCCATGATTCTTCTCCGGCCCTCATTACTGAGGTCTGGACTGACGCGAGATCCTGCTCGCCTGTGTTCCCAATGCTTCTTCCGACTCTCCCCATCACGGCGACCTGTCGCAGTTCGAAGCTTCCTCTCCTCGTCTCGGCTGCGGGCTGGCATTGCCGATCATGAATCAGCCCCCTCGACTATCCAAAAGACTTATTTTTCTGCCAATCGAACAGTAGATGGCTCCACAAACAAAGATGGCTTACTAGCGTCGTTGTCCGCCGTCAAATCCTCTCAGACAAGTGCCGACAATGCATCATCACAGAATGCGGCCGATTCGGAATCGATTGCTTCATCTACCTCACAAGAGTTACCTCATCGCCGGAGAAAGCGGTTAAAGGAAGAGGCGGCCACGAATAATGCTGCAGAATCCGAACTTCCCCCCGATGCCTCGTCGCAGCTGTCCACCCTTTCATCAGCCCTCCCTGCGACCTCCCTCCGCCGCAAGTTGGCCGCATTTCTCGCCCTCACGAAGCCTCGTCTCTCGTTCCTGATCGTCTTGACGACCACCTCCGCATATGGAATGTACCCGATCTCGTCTCTTCTCACACTCGACCCTTCAATGACTCCTCTACCGACTCTCTCAACCTCAACCTTGACCTTTCTCTACCTGACCGCGGGAACCTTCTTGTCCTCATGCAGCGCGAATACCTTGAATATGCTCCTTGAGCCTAAATACGATGCTCTCATGTCACGGACACGGAACCGGCCGTTAGTGCGGGGGCTGCTGTCACGTCGTGCTGCGGTATTATTTGCGATTGCGACTGCTGCTATGGGCCTCGGTTTGCTATACATTGGAACGAACCCGACGACTACCGCTCTCTCCGCCGGTAATATTTGTCTCTACGCCTTTGTGTATACACCGCTGAAGCGTATATCCGTGATCAACACCTGGGTGGGCGCCGTGGTAGGAGGGATTCCTCCGTTGATGGGTTGGACCGCTGCGGCAGGCCAGACGGCGACCACTGGCCACGACAGCTGGCGGGATATGCTGTTCAGTAAAGACAGCATCGGTGGCTGGCTCCTGGGTAGCATTCTCTTCGCATGGCAATTTCCTCATTTCAATGCTTTGTCCTACATGATCCGCGAGGAGTACAAAGCAGCCGGGTACAGGATGCTCGCTTGGACTAATCCCGCCGCAAATGCCCGCGTCGCACTGCGATATTCTATTCTCATGTTTCCATTCTCCATCGGTCTCTGGTGGGTCGGGGTTGTCGGTAATGGTTTCCTGGTTGGCAGCACCGTGGCCAATGGCTGGCTAGTCAAAGAGGCCTACAAATTCTGGCGGCATCAGGGCGCCAACAACACTGCTCGACGCCTCTTCTGGGCCAGTATCTGGCAGCTGCCGATCCTCCTTGTCGGGGGTTTGGTCACGAAGAAAGGTCTTTGGGATGGTGTTTGGAACAATATTTTCGGCCAACCAGTGGAAGACGAGGACGACTATCTCTACGAAGATGAGGATGAAGTGGTAGAGACGCAGCGCAGCACGGGACCGGCAAAGACGAGCTCATGATTCTTCCTTTCGGTTCGTCAGTGCGATGCGCTCGAGACTGATCTTGTTACACCATTTTATTATACTAGACTGCCCTATTGGCATGGGAGGCTGGCGTCATTGTATAACCATTTTGTTTACGTTCATCCATGATTATCCTCAACGTGTAGATATAGTCCCATCAACTTCCTCGATTCTGGTGGCTTTCTCCATGACATCTTAAGAGAGGGCTGTGGCTATGACCTCTACTCCAACTGACAAGATTGAATTCTATATCATCTCCTGCTCTGCCTGATTTACCGATCCAGGTGTTTCTAACCTTCCCATTCTTCTGGGGGAAATAGAGAAATACAGCTTGACTTTGATACCGCACCCGAATAATGACTATATCGGTGTATCTATGAGACATCTATTTACAGACCCTCCCGAAAAAGAAAACCCCTGAGAAGAGACTGGGTATCACGTCTATACTAATGTACAATTCAGTTGAGCGGTTTGCGGCAAACGCGTCTTCATACACTCATTCGTCTTTTAAACGAAGGTGATAGGTTTCCAATGCTTCTTCCGTCATCATGCTAGGAGCCTTGACCATGGCATCATCGCCACCCTTGCCCGTCTTGGGGAATGCAATGACATCCCGCACCGACTCCTTGCCCAGCATGACGGCGACTAGCCGGTCGAAGCCGAGCGCCAGACCAGCGTGCGGCGGACATCCGGCCCGCAAGGCATCCAGCAGATGGGAGAAGTCGGCCAGTCTCTCGGGCTTCATTTGAAGGATATCTCGGAGGATGAATTCTTGCACGGCTGCGTCGTGGATACGGCGGCTGCCACCGCCTAATTCGACACCGTTCACGACGAGATCGTAGTGGTCGGCCACTGCCTGTGTGGGATCTGTCAGGAGCAGGTCGACGTCTGCGGCCGTCTTCGGGGCGGTAAAGGGGTGGTGTGTGGATGAGATGCCCGCTGCACCGCCCTGGCCTGGTTCCGAATCAGTGGAGGGCGAGAAGAGGGGGAAGTCTACCACCCAGAGGAAGTCGAATCCCGTGGGAGCGGGCTTGAACCCGGAGGAGACTGCAGCGGTGTGCAGTGCGCGGCGAAGGTCGCCGATTGGAGTGGAGCCACCGGCGAAGGGGGCTCTTTCACGCGCTTGGATGACAATCAGATCGCCGTGATCAGGGTCCAGGAGTTCCTCGATGCGTTCAGCTGCTTCGAAACCGAATGGCTGGAGGCCACACAAAGGTTTCTTGGCGTCGTACACGAAGACCCCCGGACCGCCTTCAGGATTGCTGTTAAATGGAGCACCAGCTGGGGAGTCGAGGAATTGCTTGATGAACTCGTAGGTGGCGACGGGGTCATTGTCGTTGCCTTCGAATTTGAAGGCCTCAATGATGGGGTCAGTCAAGGGAGTGATCTTGTTGACAAGATCGACCGGTAGAAGATAGTCAATCTTGGCAATCTCCATTCCAAATCTTGTATCGGGTTTGTCTGACCCATAGCGACTCATTGCATCCTGATATGACATTCTTCGAAACGGTCCAGAGGGCGCCTCGTCTTTCATTAAGGAGGACCAAAGCCTGCGGATTATCCCTTCGACAGTCCGCATGACATCCTCTCCTGTAGCGAAAGACATTTCCAAATCGAGCTAAGCGAGGAGCCTATGTTAGATCGCAGTATGAAGGTGGACAAGAAGATTCACACTCACCTGGGTGAATTCTGGTTGCCTATCCGCTCGGAGATCTTCGTCGCGGAAACAGCGCGCAAACTGGTAGTACCTTGGTATACCACTCGCCATGAGTATCTGCTTATATTGCTGAGGGCTCTGAGGCAAAGCGTAGGCCAGACCACGCCTTCGGGTCGGCACCAAGAACTCGCGCGCACCTTCCGGAGTTGACTTGAAAAGAAGAGGCGTTTCGATCTCCACAAAAGGAGGCCGACATTGTTCAAGCTCTTCCCTGCATGTATTACGAACTTGAGCGCGGAATCGCAGGGCGTCCCGGAGTTCACTATCGGAGCGCAATTGAAGATATCTGTGCTCCGGAGCAAATGCAGTCCCTGGAGTCATGATAATGTCTTTTGGGAATTCATTCAGAGGATCAATCTCCACAATGTGTACCTCCCAGGTGTCGCTGTTCTCGGTATCTGATCCCTTTCCCTTCTTTGGCTGCACGATGCCCCGTACAACCACCGGGCTATTCGCATTAATGGACCTGAGCTTCTCAAGAGGGCTGTTCTTAATGAATGAGACAAGTTGAATGCTGTGTTTCATGGTCGGATCTGTCAGGCGAGCAAAAGATAGCTTTTTGGAAAGGTCGGAGCGCGGTCCCAGGTATCCATGAAGCTGGACCTCCTGTCCTGCGGATGCATTTGCGAGGAAAGTCTCGAAATCGCTCGTGGCCGGTGGAAACTCAACTATATCAGAACAAATTTAGCATTTAACTCCGGGAAGAACGAGACACGGGGTAAATGGGGCTTTCCGACAAAACGGGGTGTTCATACCGGCTTTTTTATACTGCTCCAAAAAGTGTCGAGACGGAGTAGGATTGTCCTGCTGTTCGAGCAAGCAATGTCTCCTGTGGAACGTCCTCACAGGGGAGTGAGCTTTCAATCCATTGCGCAGTCCTGTTGGCCGACTGCGGAAGTAATTGGAGATTTCAATATAGCTCGTGCGGAGACGAGGTGAATAACGTCCCACATTGCTCAGAAGCATACCGAGCTGGGTTCGGTGGAGAGTTTATAAGAAATTGAGTCCTAATAGTCTCTCCAACAGGCACTAGAGCTGGTATCAATTCGTTTCAAATTGACTTCAGATCAGCCATGATCGAAAGACATCCGCTCTGATCACAATGTTGAAGGCATCGCAAACTAACCGGCAGAAATGTACCGCTCATTCGTTTGGGAATAGCGTCTCCTAGCCCACTACAAAATATAAAACCTCGGGGATCCACACTAGTTATTTTCCTTTCTTCTTCATCCTTCCAAGTTTTGTACAGGTGAGTTGTTGCTCTCGAATTCCACTGCTGGAACTGCACGGAATGATATCTAACATATCCTATTAGATGATGAAAGCCTAGTGTGTTATATTTGATCTATCCCTCCTCTCTGAGCCTTGCGGCTCTCCCTTCGGGGTTCAAGGGCTGCTTGATTCGGGATGGAGGGAGGATGATAAAGGCGTTCGGCACATCTCCTTGTTACTTCGACGGACGCGATTAAGGCATCTCTGATCCCAAACACATTACTTGGTGGTGTTACTCCTCATGGAGCTTGAGCTTCCACGTGGCCTAGGATCCTAGAAACGTGCTATGGCCCCTTCGTGGAGCTGTAGTATATTCATGATAGGAATCTTCGGACATGAGAATGAACTCGCAATTCTAGACTAGCTGGAAATCAAACAATACAATTGATTACCTCATTTTACCATACCCTCTTTTTGCGCTGTCGACTTTCGAGGCACTTCCGGCGGTATATCTTTCTACACGTAATTTCTCTCCAGTTATCGTTCTCCTGACTGTAGAAACGTAGTCAATTTGAACTTCCTACTTGTCAACCTTGCGTAAGAGAAAAACATCTATATTTCCATTTGATCCCTAAGCTCAACGTAGTAATTTACGGGAATTGATCTTTTTTGGAGCTGCTGCGCATTAATATTTATCCGTTGGAGAGAGCAGTTTGATCGGCTTCTTATCATCGCCGATAGTGATAAATTCATTTGTTCCGTAAGGTCGGGTTATACGCTTCGCAGTCCACGTTGAACCAATTAACCGCTTTTATCTTGCGGTTGATTGAGTTCCAGGTACAGGTTGTCCCAATGAAGCCGCAATTGTTGTTTCTGCCTCGCGCAGGGCGCTTGCGCATTCCGGTTAATCTAAAGACAGCAATGCAGGCGGGTCACGGTGCTCGCAGCTACACGCGAACTGCTCAGATTGCGCGGAAATTTTCCTTCGGCGCTCAAGAGAACCGCTGTCTTGTCAGTTCATCGGTACGTTCGCCGGTGTGGGAGTCAAGAAGGTGGATTAGCCAGAAACATATACAGAAGGTGAAGGCTGGGGAGGAACAGTGGGCTCAGTTCGCCGCGGAGATTAAGGCTGGGAAGCGGAAAAGCTTCGTTCAACATCTCGAAGAGCGAGGGCTGATCCATGATGTCGTCGGGTTAGTGGTATCTGAATGCAGCCAAGTTCCCCTTGTGGTAGCTGACGGAATTCGACTTGGAACTACAGCGAGCGCGACTTACTACACCGGGTTTTTACCCAGAAGAGAGTCGGGATCTATGTCGGAGTAGACCCAACAGCTCCCTCCTTACATGTTGGCCATATGCTGCCGTTCATGGTGCTGGCCTGGGGTTATGTCTGGGGTTTACCTGTCACCTATCTGGTCAGTCTTGCCTCGCCCTGACAAGTGGATCCACGTAAGACATGATGCTGATACACAACAGCTCGGCGGAGCTACTTCTAGAGTCGGTGACCCCACTGGGAGGTTGAAAGGACGAGAAAAGATGGATTCTTCGGTCCGAAAAGCAAATATGGCCAGCATGCACATGCAACTGAAAAAGTTGGGTGCCTCTGCGGAGCGATACGGCAAGAGACACGGATGGGAAAGAGAGAAGATCTGGCGGCGAGCTTTGGTGAACAACAACACATGGTGGAATTCGACATCATTCATAGAAGTGCTACGGGATCTGGGCACCCATACGCGGCTTGGTCCCATGCTGGGTAGAGAGACGTGAGTCTACTTGCTATCCTTCACTGGTTGGACCATACGGTTACTGATCTGGATGATTATAGTGTGAAGAACCGGATGACGAAAGGCGACGGAATGTCTTTCGCGGAGTTCTCATATCCCCTATTGCAGGCATGGGACTGGTGGGTGCTGTTCCGAAAAGGTGTTCAGGTGCAAGTTGGAGGTTCCGATCAATATGGGAATATTCTCTTCGGCATGGATGCCGTGAAGTCGATCAGCAAGAATACTGCGATGGAACAAGACCGAAATCCTCTGGAGGATGATCTAGATAAACCCATTGGGTTCACTACGCCTCTGTTGACAGCACCAAATGGCGAAAAGTTTGGAAAGTCCGCCGGTAACGCCGTCTGGTTGGATAAGGACATGACTTCTTCGTTCGAGCTTTACCAGGTGAGCCTATCTAGATCCTGGACGGCACGTGCAGGGATCACTAACTTTGAGTAGTTCTTCGTTCGAACACCAGATGACGTTGTTGAGCGCTATCTGAAGCTGTTCACGTTTCTGCCTTTGCCTAAGATTGCCGAGATCATGGAAGCACAGAACAAAGATCCTTCAAAACGAGTTGCTCAGCATACACTTGCTACCGAGTTCGTGGAGCTGATTCACGGAAAGGAAGAGGCTGACGCAGTTGCTCTACAACATCGTCAGCTTTTCCGGCCACGCTCTTCGACGGCTGAACCTAGTCCTATGCCCAAGGTGACCAGCCCGCCTAGCAGCCATGCAAATACGCCCGCTGCAAGCTATGACAATCCTCAGGCTGGGAACAAATACGCTCCCCAGACCAATTTCGCCAACATGGGCGGCTTCCATGTCACACTTCCCCGCTCCCTGGTCTATAACCAGCCATTCAGCAAGATCCTGTGGCATGCAGGACTGGTCTCCTCTAAAAGCGAAGGCCATCGCATTGTCGCCAATAAGGGCGCCTACGTGGGAAGTCGCCCAGGAGACAGTGGGCCCATGTCTGATGACCTGTCGTTCACGCCCATTGAGACATGGCTTCCGGAAAAGACGCAAGAGTACATCATCGATGGGGATCTCTTGCTTCTGAAGCTTGGGAAATGGAAGTTCCGGATGGTAAAGATCGTCAGCGACGAAGAGTTCAAAGAGCGCGGACTTACTGCTCCTGGTTGGGAGCTGGAGAAGTCGGAACCAGAATCGGCTGCTCAGAAGGCAACGGAGGCGAAGTCAGCATGAGCCAGTGTACTTCATGCATGTATTTTTAGATAGACCTGTAAATATACTAGCGATACATTACATCCCAAATTCTCCTCGGATATTGGACTTCGTTGCACCTAGTACTTTCGGCACATCATACATGTAAGCTAGAGAGAGCAGTTGACCCTGGTATGTAGTCCCTTGAGACACTACCATACTCTCCTTTGATACCGACCAACTGCATGCCCGCTGATGCAGCGGTAGTTATTTTGTATTTCGCTTGGCGTACCTAAACAGGAAGGAGGCATGCCCGCTGGTAACCATTTGATTATTTGATTATAGTATCGAGGTGACTCGGCGACACCGTATGTTGTTACAGGGAAAGCCAAGACATGAGGCTTTGGATGGTTTTCATGCATGTGGAACCCTTGAACATCATACCATCCAAAAGGTCTTCTACATGATCACATCCAGTGTGCTATAGCTTACGTTAAGAGTGGAACCTCGTGCTGAAACTACAGCAATGGGATTGTTTATTTGATATGACCTTGGCGCCAAGGCCTTCTGTGATTAATCATCCTAATATCACCAAGCAGCTGGAGTTATGAGAGCATTTACCGAATTTGGCATGACTGTGTGATTGTATAAGGCTGAGGTGCGTCACAGCATATCTGGGTTCAGGCCCTTGGCAATGTGCCAATACAGCTGATGGGAGGAACACCTTAGCTGCACCATGCCTTCTGCACAGTTTCCTTGGAGGGACTCGATGTCGACGAAAGACTCCAATGACGGGTTGTGCACACATGCGGATTTGACGGTCTGTAACATCTTCGCTGACTGCTATACTCCACAATGGGACGATTTTCATGCAGCGACTATTTACAGCCGTAGCACTCAACTTGCGATGGTGCAGCGTCAGGCGGTATCGTAGCCTCAAGCGTCGGGCGCTCCGGTGAGGTTGATGTCTCATCAAGTAGACCAGTTTCCACAAAGAGAGACTTCAACGAGATGGAGGGAGCGAATGTGACGATGGTGCTTCCAGTGAATGATGAGAAACCATGAAACATCTGGCACGGAGCTCAGGATAGACTGAATGAAGATGAGCTATAGCATCAATGGGTCTCCATGGCTGACTGGAAAGGTATAAAAGCAGCCCATTTCCCACAGCAGATTCGATCTCAACAGCATCATCAGACTCAAATCAGTCCAAACAACAAGACCAAATCACAATCCGCATCTCGGTTCAGACAAAATGCAGTTCTCCCTTCTCAGCTTCGCTGCCCTTCTAGCGGCCACCACTGTCAACGCCACTGTGTACGTAGGATTGCGCACCAACTATGATGGGCATAGATCCCAGGTGGCATGGTATGTTTGAGCAAATGTGATGCCCTGAGATGATCCCAAACGCTAATGAGCGCTCCAAAATCAGGACCAACGGAACTCCAGAACCCTGCAGCGGTTTCTCCACCATCGTCAACAGTGACAGCAACCCCTGTGGAAGGGACTTCTATGTTGACGGCAACAACGGGCCTTTCCGCCTTGAAGGCTGCGGTGGAAATGGATTGACCCTATTCCGCAACGGTCAGTTCAACAGCAACTGCAAGTTCGAAAGTCGTACTATCAGTTGCAACGGCGGAGCAAAGATTGCACAAAGCTGGGCTTGCTATTAGGCATCAGCCAGCCGGAGTCAACCAGAACTTGGAGCTCCCTCCTTAGGTCTGCCGGTGACATCGTCAACTGTTGTGGAAGTGTGAGGATGAACAGTGGAAGGTCCTGTGTCTGTGCTCAAATTACTGCTTTATTATGCTTGATCCATGCCTATGACGATGCCGCCAGATTTGTCATGCATAGATCGCTACTCGTTTTTGGAACAGCATAGGATATTGTAGCTTCCCTAATGGAGTATATTCTTCAGGATTTTCTCTTCTCCAACGCATTATATGAGAGTGTCTCCGTACAAAGGTATATCCATCAGAATATGTTCTATGTCAAGTACCGCGTAAATTGACCTGATTTGGTGGAGTGGAGTGGACGGAGCAATGATGAGTGGCAGCCCCGGATGATCCTTAGATAAGACCCTAAACGCGTCGACGCGCTGCGTGACGCCTCCTTATCAGACGATCCGCTATTTTTCCGTCCTGGGACCTCTATCAACATTCGCATTGCCCTTCTATCCAGCTGCTTTCTATCATCCTCGGTATGGATTATACATCATCGTAATTGTCACATTATATCAGCCGATCATTGAGTTTTCATCAGAATGGCTAGAGGAGCTGGTGCCGCATCCTCTCCCACCGCGGCGACACCCCCCTCCGCAGTGCTGAAACGATCCACCTCCAGCACACAAAACATGAAGAACCAGCGATCTATTCTGGGTTTCTTCCAGAAATCCTCTCCATCGACGCCGTCCGGTGCTCGTGACCCAGAGCCTGCGTCATCTCCCGCACAGAGAGTCTCTGAGAAGCGCGAGGCGAATTCCAACAGAGCGACATCGAAGACTGAGAATAAGAGCATACCGAGGTTCACACAAAACTTGACTCCTGTCCCAAGCAGTGACTTGGTCGTGCCTGAAGAGGATGAGGACAGAACTCAGGTATGTTTATATTTCGGACGCCGCATCATAGGCTCGGTTGACAGGTTGCTGATTGCTCTTGCACAAATATAGGATCTAGAAAAGAAAACTGCTTCGCCCTCCCGTCGGGTAAGACGATCTGATGAATTTCATGTACGGTTGAGACTCGGTCAACCAGTCACTAACTCGTCTTATAGGCCAAAAAGCAGATCAGCTATGCCGAATCCGGATCTGAGGGTGAAGACGACGATGATGTAATATTCGGGCCCAATAGACGAAACAGTCGTGCTTCTAAAAGACGCAAGACTTCTCCGGAGAGTGAAGATGAATTCGAGCAAGGTGGTGAGGTCGGCTATTCAGATGAGGGTTAGTTACATGCTATCTCTGAGGCCGTTAATGGCTTCCCGACTAACAGACTAGCAGAGATGGACGACTTTATCGTCGCGGACGACTCCGATGAAGAAGCCAAGCCATCCAAGAAGCGTAAGAGACCGTCAAATACAACGACTCGCAAGTCCTCCTCTCTTCCGGCTCCTCCTTCTCCCGTGGAAGACCTCGACTTGGATATTCCAGACGCCTCCTCAGGCACAGCTCGGAAGTGGACCTATGATCCTGAGAATCAGGAACCCCGCCAGATCCGGGCAGTACAAGCTACACCGAAAAGTACCGCCACTCCTGCCAAACAGAAAGTTCATACGAGGGAGCCTGAAGATCGCTATCCTTGGCTCGCAAACATTCGGGACATAGATGGACACCCACCAGGTCACCCCGACTACGACCCTCGCACTATATATATACCCCCTCTGGCTTGGGCAAAGTTTTCTCCTTTTGAGAAGCAGTACTGGGAGATCAAGCAAAAATTCTGGGACACAGTTGTCTTTTTCAAGAAGGGCAAGTTCTACGAGCTGTACGAGAACGACGCTACCATCGGTCACCAGTTATTCGATTTGAAGCTCACGGATCGTGTTAACATGCGGATGGTCGGTGTGCCCGAGATGAGCTTAGATCACTGGGCCAATCAATTCGTGGCCAAGGGTTTCAAGATTGCCCGCGTGGACCAGTCTGAATCTGCACTGGGTAAAGAAATGCGCGAGAGAGACGGAAAGAAGGCTGGTGGGAAAGAAGACAAGATCATAAAGAGAGAATTATCCTGCGTCCTCACGGCTGGCACATTGGTTGAAGGGTCTATGCTGCAGGACGATATGTCTACCTATTGCGTTGCGATCAAGGAGGCGATTATAGACGAACGTCCTGCTTTTGGGCTTGCGTTCGTGGACACAGCGACAGGCCAATTCTCTCTGTCCGAATTTGTGGACGATGTTGATATGACCAAGTTCGAGACGTTCGTCGCACAGACCCGTCCCCAAGAGCTGCTTCTGGAGAAGTCCACGATTTCTCAGAAAGCTCTGCGCATTTTGAAAAACAACACTGGTCCCACCACCATCTGGAACCACTTGAAGCCTGGAAAAGAGTTTTGGGAGGCAGATATAACTGTGAAGGAGCTCGATGCTAGCGAATACTTTGTCTCTCAAGATGACGATAACTTACAAGCGTGGCCGGAGACTCTACGAGAGGCTCGAGACAAGGAATTGGTTATGTCTGCGTTCGGAGCCTTGGTCCAATATCTCAGGGTTCTGAAACTCGACCACGATCTGATCACGATAGGTAACTTCTCGTGGTATGACCCAATCAGGAAGGCCTCCAGCTTAGTTCTTGATGGCCAAACTCTGATCAACATGGAAATATTCGCCAACTCATTCGATGGTGGCTCAGAGGGGACGCTCTTCCAGCTTCTAAATCGCTGCATTACCCCTTTCGGCAAGCGTATGTTCAAGCAATGGGTTTGCCATCCATTGATGGATGCGAAGAAAATTAATGCGAGGTTGGACGCCGTTGACGCCCTGAACGCTGACTCAAGCGTCCGGGACCAGTTCTCTTCCCAGCTGACCAAGATGCCTGATCTGGAGCGGCTTATCTCCCGTATTCATGCAGCCAACTGCAAAGCGCAAGATTTTGTACGTGTGCTGGAAGGATTCGAGCAGATTGAATACACAATCACACTCCTCAAGGATAGTGGCTCTTCGGGAGAAGGAGTCATCGGGCAACTGATTAACGGGATGCCTGACTTGAGTTCTCTACTGGAATATTGGAAAACAGCTTTCGACCGCACTAAAGCGAAGGAAAATGGCATCCTGGTTCCCAAACCAGGCGTTGAGGAAGACTTCGACACCTCCCAAGAGCGTATTGAACAATTGCACCGGGACCTTGACAACCTCCTCAAACGCCAACGCCGTGAGTTGGGCTCCACAGCCATCTGTTATCGTGACAATGGAAAAGAAATTTATCAGCTTGAGGTGCCGATCAAGGTGAAGAATGTCCCTAAGAGTTGGGACCAGATGTCTGCCACGAAACAGGTGAAGCGTTATTACTTTCCCGAACTGAGGTCTCTCATTCGCAAATTGCAAGAAGCGCAGGAAACGCACAGTCAGATCGTCAAGGAAGTCGCTGGTCGATTCTATGCACGGTTCGATGAGAACTACACGACGTGGCTTGCAGCCGTTCGAATCATTTCACAGCTGGATTGCCTGATAAGTTTGGCCAAAGCATCTTCGTCGCTGGGCCACCCAAGCTGCCGTCCTGTCTTCGTCGAAGACGAACGGAGTGTGCTTGAATTTGAGGAGCTGCGTCACCCATGTCTTCTCTCGTCGGTGGAGGATTTTATTCCCAATGACGTGCGTCTCGGAGGCGAAGGGCCGAATATCAATCTTCTCACTGGAGCTAACGCAGCCGGAAAATCCACTGTTCTCCGAATGGTAAGCACGCACTCATTCCCTAACTTTCTCTAGAAAAGATTGACTAACTGTCTTCGCTGCTCTAGACATGTGTCGCTGTTATCATGGCTCAAATCGGCTGTTACCTGCCCTGCCAATCCGCTCGGTTGACACCAGTTGATCGTATCATGTCCCGTTTGGGAGCGAACGACAACATCTTTGCAGCCCAGTCCACATTCTTCGTGGAGCTCTCAGAGACGAAGAAGATATTGTCCGAAGCTACCCCGAGATCGCTCGTCATTCTCGATGAGCTTGGCCGTGGAACTAGCTCTTATGATGGTGTCGCTGTTGCTCAAGCAGTGCTGCATCACGTCGCCACTCATATTGGAGCAATGGGCTTCTTTGCGACTCACTATCATTCGCTCGCTGCAGAGTTCGATGGTCATCCCGAGATCACACCCAAACGCATGAAAATCCATGTCGATGATGAGGAAAGACGAATTACTTTCTTGTACAAGCTGGAGGACGGCGTTGCTGAAGGAAGCTTTGGTATGCATTGCGCGTCCATGTGCGGTATCCCGAACAAGGTCATCGAGACAGCCGAAGCCGCCGCCAAGCAGTGGGAGCACACGAGTCGTTTGAAGGAAAGCCTTGAGCGCCGGAAGGGTGGGGGGTTCATCGGGTTGGGATGGTGGAGTGATGTCGCCTGGGCTCTTCGCGAGTCCGCTGAGACTCCCAGTAGCGAGAGTGTCTCCGAATTGAGCCTTGAGGTGCTCCGCAAAGCTATTGAAGCTCTTTGAGCTATTGAAGTGGAGATCATCGGTGAAGGTTCCCATGGATGTCTCGTTTCAACTGTCAGTCGATTCTTGTCTTTGCTTCATGGAGTGGGAGTATGGCGCCGGAGTTATTCTTACTGTATGGACTGAATGATGTGCGTTTAGTTATGGTATATTTCAAAGAAAGATATCCGTGTCGCAACATCGAGGACCCTTATCTTGCGTAAGACCCCAGTTTTTGAGGACTTATGTGAAGATAGCATTTAAATCATGAAACAGAACGCATCGACTATCAGGGTATCTTCCCATCCAGCTACGCAGAAGCAATCATCATCCCCTAGAAGCCCACCACGCCGTCAGAGCCCACCACGCCGTCAAACCCCGAAGCCTGAAAGAACATCTGTCAATCAAAAGGAAAGTGCGTAAATGAAGGAAACAACGATCATAAGCCGATCCACGCTCGAGTGAGGTCATGCCGTCAGTCATTAAGGATCGGAACACGACTCTATGCAATCTGATCCTCCGCCTTCACGTCCCGCTGAGCAGCATCCAAAGCGTCAAGCTCAGCATCGAGGTCCGCATCGTCCATGACCTCGTCAAGCTCAGCTTTGATCGTAAGCTCCGAGCCATCATTGCCTTCATCCATCGGTACATTTTTGACGGTGTCCTCGGACTTAGAAGCTTCAGCTTTGACTTCAGGGGCACCGTTTCTGTCCAGAAATATCATCAGTTAGGCAACCTCAGATCTAGTTCGTCGAAAGTGATAAACGCGGACGAGCAAGTAACATACCCATTCTCACCATCGTCAGCTCCAGCCTTACCAGCCGCGCCCTTCTTCGCAGGTGTCTTTCTCTGCCGCTTGGGCTTGGTAGGCGTTGCAGCTTCCTCGCCGTCGGCACCACCGTCCTCCGCGCCTGCAGCGGCCTTCTTACGCTTAGCTTGTCCTTTCTTGGGTGTGGTGGTTGCGGACTTCGAGGACGACGCTTCGCCGGTAGCGGAAGAGCCATTCTCGGTGCTGTTGTCGGGGTTGAGTTCGAGGAGCTTGCGTTTGGCCTTGAGGAACATGACGCTTGCGGAGCCAGAGGTGTAGCCGCCCTTGCTGGCGAGCTTTTCGTAGTCGACCTGGGTGATTGTCAGCGAGGCGGCTTCTGTTGTCTGGTGGTTCATGGGCAGTTGTGTACCTTGTATTGGTCTTGGATGCAGAGAAAGCCTAGGATGAGGATCCTGGCTTCGCCGGCGGAGAGGCCCAAGATGCCCTCGGGTTTGGCTTTTGCTGGGGAGGCCATGGTTGTTGTTGGAGAAGTGAACGATTGAGAAAGTAGAGAGATTCTGTGTACGATAGAAAAGGGAGTATGGAGACTGGAGGAGAAATAAGAAGCGCACGATGATAGAGGTTGTAGGAGAAGTGAAAGAGAGGAGAAGAAGGAGCAGTAGATATAGTGCCAGTGAGAGGGCCAGCGAGGTGAGCTGGAACAAAATGATGAAGGGGAAACACCGGGTCAGACGCAACACAGGTCAGATAAAGATAAATGTGAGGTGAGATTGAGAATTGTTGTGTCGTCGTGTGAATAATGTTGAAGTGAGAGTAGAACCCAGCATCCAGGTCCCACTCCAATGACCAACATCTGTCTTCTGAGTGTTTCAGAATTCTGGCAAGGAGAATCTCCTAAATTACAGGGAATATGCTAGGTAACGCAGTTGTATGTGTTGCTTTCTTTTCAGTTCTCGGATTTCTAACTTCGCCTCGGTCGTGGCGAGGTTGGAATCTGCCTGTATACATGCTCCCACAGTTCAGGAAAAAAGGTGGACGAAATTTTGCCTGGCTGACTCTTTTCTGCCGTGTAGAACTGCCTCAATGTCCTACCTGCCCACCAAGGTAGAGGAGCTGGGTTTGTATTTCGAAAACTCACTGGTCGTAACAAGGCCTTGTCACGAACCAGGTCCCCCAATCGCACCTCAGTTTGCCGCGGGATCGTCGTGAACTTCATAGTATTGATATATAACGTGGCTGTCGGAGGTAAGTTCTTCGCATACTGTATGGTCTGCTCCCGCGAACGCCGAGCAAAGACTGGAAGCGCGAGGTGTACAAAGTTCACAAACGGGGCAGACGTGTAGGCAACGAAGAGCATCGGTAATGCGCCACCGACGACCACTATTGAAGATCAGCCACGACGCTTCCGCCTGAGGATATCCACAACTTACCAGCCGGTGCCATATACCATGGGTAGTCGTCCGAGAAAAAGGCTGGAGCCACGACAAGGCAAGAGACTCCAAAGAGGAAGATCGTCGTGATACGCAACATGCCGAGGAATATGATCTTTCCCGTTCCGCCATGATAGATCAATATCCGTTCTGGAGGTCCTATAAGCTTGCTTTTAGCATCATGTGGAGCATATCTATTGAGATTGGTCCAGGGTATCTCGCTACCTCGTCTGACGGTGGTCTTTGCATGTGTCGTTGGGGAGTTCGTAGAAGGAGCCGAGCCGGTCAAGCTGCCATTGTTCTCTTTGGGCTTCACGGCAGGCGACTCCTTTCTTTTGAACGGGCTCAAAGTCGTCTTGAACCGAGTAAATAATCTGCTACTGAGATCTCTCTGCACGGACCGGGGAAGCGCTGCGCGCAATTGTGGGTGGAGGAAGCATTGGATCCTCATCTTGAGAATATACTGTCGTACACCATCAATCGATATGTAAGAACGATAGGAAAGAGTCTCGACCGATTGCCAGTGTCAACTGATCGAAGAGAGAATCTGTGGAAATGACGGAATGACTGCGCGGCTGATCTCCGCAACGGGCCTTAGGTAGTTAATTGACCGCCGGCGGACTTATTCAGGCCTTCTTGGCGCGGGTTTATTGTCCTCCTTGCTTTGCCTCGATTTTCTGCAGTGTCCTCGACAGATGTCTTCTGTTGTCCAATGCCAGATTTGTGAGAGTATCTGGGCTTGTTGAAGCCAGTGATCTTTAGATCATCGAAAACAATCTACTATCGATGTGTCACTTGCCATGAAAGGCCTGCTAGCATCATCCTAAAGTCGCCATCGCCATGGTTTCGGCTTACGGTGGCCTTGTTCGCTGGCTACTTGCGATATGCCTCGCCCTCCCATTTCTGCTACTCCCCGCAGGAGCATACGAGTCGCTCTCAGATGAGACCTTGAAAGCCCTGCCACGACCGAACAGCGACTTCGATATCCACAACGGAGCACTACTGGCCCCCATCCTGCGACCCCGTGTCCCTGGCACCCCCGGCTCCACAGCGGTGCTCAACCACTTTGCGGATTTCTTTCGCACATCTCTGCCAAACTGGAAGATCGAGTTCCAGAACTCTACGTCGAAAACGCCCGTCTCGCATGGCAAGGAGGTGCCGTTCGTCAACTTCATCGCGTCGCGCGATCCTCCCTGGGCCGCGGCGGGCGACGTGGGCAGACTGACGCTCGTCGCACACTACGACAGCAAATACGAACCGAAGGGTTTCATCGGGGCCATCGACAGCGCGGCCCCGTGCGCGATGATCATGCACGCGATGCGCAGCATCGACGCGGCCCTGTCGAAGAAGTGGGAGGCCATGCAGGCGCAGGGCCAAACAGACGCGGCCCTGGACGCACAAAAGGGGATACAGGTGATCTTCCTGGACGGCGAGGAGGCCTTTCAACTCTGGACGGCGACCGATTCGCTATACGGGGCGCGCTCTCTCGCCGAACACTGGGACACAGAAGTCCACCCGGCCATGTCGGTCTACAAAACTCCGCTCTCGTCCATCTCGCTATTCGTGCTGCTCGACCTACTGGGTAGCAGGAGCCCGTGGATCCAGTCCTACTTCGCGACCACCCACTGGGCCTACCAGAAACTGGCCACGCTCGAAAAGCGGTTCCGCGATCTGAAGCAATTCAAATCTTTCTCGGGGGACGCTTCCGAACGGCATTGGTTCGCTGACGGTGCGAAGAACGAGCATCAGCTGACTACCTATTTGGGTATACAAGATGACCATATCCCGTTCCTTGCGCGCGGCGTGGAAATTCTACATGTAATCGATGCTTCGCCCATCACGGGGTTCCCCAAGGTCTGGCACACGATGGAGGACGACGGTGAACATCTGGACCTGGACACCGTGGAAGACTTGAGCATGCTCTTTACCGCATTTGCAGCCGAGTGGATGGAACTGGAGGGCTTCATGCCCGGCGCTGACGCGCAACCCAAGGAGAAGCGATCTCATCCCGAGAGGAAGACTGAATTGTAAGCCCGGTCACCATGAAGTTTGTATCACAATCTATGTTACACAGTGTGCTGTGCATGGATTGCTATTGTACTGAGCTGCGCTGACGGTAATTGGTCTGCCTAGCATTTAAGGTCGCCAAGTTATACATATGTCAACAGTCCATTCTGTAACTAGGAGTTTTGGGTGATACTATATACATCAACCTATTAATTTGGCAGCCGGCCTGCATAAAGGGATATCTACACTCCATCTTACTTTTAGAAAAGATTGCCCAACATATACCCCGTCATCGTCACAAGGCCCCATGTCGGCTCGAGCACCGTGCGCAGAATCGCAGGGCCCGGACATACCCCTCGTAAGCCCCAGGCAAGCCCAAATGCCACCGCACCAGCCACAAACCGCCAGTCAATATCCGCCACAGTCAACGTAGGCAGTCTCCAGTTATCCGCCAGGGTAGGCTTAGTGGACTCCTCTTCCTCCTGCTTCTCTCCCTTTTTCTGTCCAGGCTTCACGGACAAGTAAGTCGCAAGCGACGGGCCGATTCCGAACAGAATGATGAGCGCAAGGGAAGGATCCCAGCGCGACGGATCGGTAAGCACAGCGAAAAAGCGGAGGACTTTTGCCGGGTCAGCCATTCCGGAGATGAACAGTCCCAGACCGAACTGCAGGCCGGCCAGGTACGAGAAGATCGTCCTCGACTTCTTCGACCGGTGCAGCACCCGCGGAACGATGACGAAGTTTGTCGCGAGCGTCAGAGCGGTGGTGGTGACCATGAACGCGAGCTCCTCAGTCGACGGGTACACGGGAGTATAGCAGGGGATACCGGACGGGCAGGGCGGGATGTTCTCGCCTCCGTTGACGAAATTCGCGGTCAGCAGGGCGGTAGTGAAGAAGATGGCTGTTGCGACGAGTGAGCGAGGCGACAGGCGCGAAAGACCGCAGAGCATGTGGCCTGATGTGCAGCCGCGGCCATTCTAGTTCGAGATCCTCTGTCAGCGAAAAATCTCAGCAAAGAAGTCGCGGTAGCCATTTACCTTTGTTCCCCAGCCCAGTAGAAACCCTATACCCAGCGTGGACGCCACCGAAGCCCATGAGTTCGGCGCAGGTGGATATGTTGGTAACAAGGATGGCGCGAACAAATAGATCGGGGCCACGCTGGAGATTAACCCTGCGATAATGGGGACATTATCGCAGCTGGGATTGAAAACGCATCCTGACAACAAGGACGAAATGCCAAAGACAGCTCCATTGTGTAGAAGGAGGCCTGAGGAACTCTGAAAAAGCAGCAAAGCTCCAAGGGAGGTGTGGATGGGCGTGAACATTGCGACCGCTGGTCAGGGAGATGGTATTCTTGTCTAGAGATCAATCGAATGAGGTTGTTCCCCCATACCACAATTCCAAAGGATGGATTCCTAGTCGGCCGTTGTAGACGTTTGGTTGGTCCTCAAGGGTTCATTCACGATGAAGAGGAGCAGAATTCACAAAGCCGTCGATGAGCCACAGTCATTTTCCGACTTCCTTTGAGCCATTCGGCGATTGTGTGCTTCCCCGTCAATGATGATGATCAATGGTCCCCGAGCAGCTTATTGAGTTTCCAATCCATGGATGAAGGTCGGAGGCGAAAGCTCTCCACCGTCCGCTGGTCCCCGAACTGAAGCATAACTCTCGTATCAAGGGGTAGATAGCATTCTGACTTCTAGCTACTCTGACGACTGAAGAGTTTTAGGTTTCAATAGTCGATGAGTTCCCGCGAATACGAGAGGTAGATTCTCAAAAAAGAAGCTCGTTAGAAGCTCCGTCAGAGCACATTTATTACTGTGAAGGTATCTCGGGACACTCACAGGGAGGTTTGGTCCCCGAGCCGGACTTCATTAAACTGGCTTGTTTTCATCGGAATGATCAACATCTCCACCGGGCTTCTGGCCAGGAACCTGTGCCAGGGGTAAAGATTGATAAGATAGAGAGCAGGAGGTCTGATGCAAGTTGTCCGTTTAGGAAGACTGTTTGTGGTTCTCAAAATGGATCAATAGTCGTGCTGACTCGTGCATAAGACCTGCAGGAGAGGCGCATATGACAGCCGCAGTACTAATGATTACCAACTATAACCCAACACTCTGCACACACTGGTGGATATGTGAAATAGTGTGTATTACTATTACATCAACTCGAAACAAAAGAAAAGAATGTAAATAACTCCATATGAAGAGTTAGTAGCATGGTGGACTGCATCTGTGGAGATATGACTAAGCAATGCATAACTTATTATCACCATCATCTGGCCCTGACGTTTCGTCTCTCTCCACTCATGACTGACAAGCGTAGATTTTGAGAGCACATGAAGAATCTGTAACCCCTGGGATATATTCTCCAAATGCTGATGTGATGAGATTCCAGAGATCCATGAGCAGTCCTGCTCCATTTCATATGTGACATCATGAAGCGCAGTCTGAACGGGGAAAACAAACAACTACAGTCGACTAGCGACCAGGTTCTCGAGGATAGAAAACCATCTTCACTGTCAACACTAGATGCGCCTGTCTCGCCACCTAGAAGAAGGAGTCGGATCAAGAAAGTCTCGGATGTTCGGCCTGTGTCGTCCGCGAAGCAAACAAATGGCGCAGACTCGAAACTCCCCGGCTCTCAACCGAGCCTTGCAGCCATCGAAGCTGGCACAGTGGAGGTGACAGACCACCTTAAGATCTTCTCCTCCAGACTTGCCAGATGTGCTCGTCCAATAACACCCCAAGTGCCTCGGTTGCCAATCAGAGACTGGGTGGATCTGTACGAACGAAACCTGCATCCAAACGGCCGACACTTTGTGATCCATCAGCATGATCACCCCATCGCAGGACCGCACTATGACCTGCGGCTGCAGTTTTCGGAGACGAGCTCTGTCAGCTGGTCGATCATGTACGGATTGCCCGGTGATCCCAATAGTCGGCGGTTGAACCGGAATGCGACTGAGACGCGGGTGCATTGTTTTTGGGTATGTTGTCTCATTGCTCATGGTCTTTATTGAGGCATGCCATGACATTAATCTGACAGCATTTGAACCTACAGAATCACCTAATTGAAACAGCATCCGCAAGCACAGGCAGCATGATCATCTGGGACACGGGGGAATACGAAATCCTTCCTTCCCAGTCCAAGCGAGAAATGGCCGAAACAGACGATTCCCGGTCAGAACTCTCTGACGCATCACTTCATTCTCCTGTTTACAGGAAGACCGAGAGTGAGAAACTCCGCGAGGCTTTTCGCAACGTACGTGACATGTCCCCACCTCGGCCCTCAGGACGATCGAGCCATGCTGATAGCCTACAGAATAAAATCCGCCTCCGACTCCATGGGACCCGGCTTCCGGAGAACTATACCATCATCCTCCGGCTAGACAAGGCTTCTGACATTGCAAAGCCGTCTACACTGATTCCCCGCAAGAGACGTAGACGGGCTATTCGTTCAGCATCGACCCGTCCGGAGCCGAGCACCTCAGACTCTAACATTTCAGACGGGGAATCACACGATCAATCTGCAGACGCAGAGGCAGACACCATAGCCTCCCATTCCGAATCCGAAAGCGCCATAGACCATCAGATTCGGGTGAACAATGCGTACCCCGGTGCCACAAACACCATCGGCTCGATTCACCAGCGACGATGGTTTGCCACGCTGGACCGCCTGAACTCCGGGTTTGTCCCTGAGCATGCTAAAGCTAAAGCTGGGTCAGGGAAGAAGAAATGGGTGCGCAAACGGGATGTGCGGACTGGACAGGAACTAGGGTTTGAGCCGTTCTATGTTCGCGGGCCTGATGTTGAAAGGAGCGTGGTCACGGGGAGACTGGGGAAAGATGTGTTGGAGGATGAAGGGGTGACGGATTTTGTGCCGAGACGGGGGTGGAGGGCTGTCGTCGAGTAGTAGTTCCTTGCCTACACTTGACTCTGGGACAAAGCACTTCATTGCTGCTGACGAAACCTATCCGGACTACATGAACAATCATCCAACAAAGACCTGCACAAGGACCTCATTACTCCACCCACTATCCAATCCCATTGCCTTCCACGCCGCCTGAACATCAACCGCTAGAACCTTAGCATGAGCACCTCCTTCCTTCCAAACCGTCTTTCTTGGCACGGCCCGGCCACGGATAGTCACCATGAAGTTTCGGGCAATACTCCAATCCTGCAAGTCAGAAAAATAAATACCCAGAGTCCCCAGAGCTTTGAGGCTGACGTCGAAACGCAGCCGGCCGTTCTCCGCCATGATGATATCACTGTTCGCCACGGCGGCTGCGCCAGTCATCTTACCCATCAGACCCAAGATAGCGACGTGGGTGAGCCTGGTGCCATCCGCGTTGCAGCCTCTACTCCCCCTGAGGGTAAAGGATTTGGTCGGGTAGGCCGTGAGGATCTCCCATTCTTTCTGCTCGAGTACGACGGATACAAGGGCCTTGTCGTCGGAGGGACCCATCAGATCGGTGATTTTGCCGCTCGAGTGCGCGCGGATAATGTATTGGCCATTTGAGCCTCGATGAATGCCTGGGAAATCGCACAAGGGTACGATGCAAGATGATCCCGCGGCGTGGATGTTGAAGAGTCCCAGAATGCCGCTGCCTGTCTTGGCCCACCCGGTGTACGTGCCGATGCGGAGGATGTTGCCTTCGTTGAAATCATGGTACATGTCCAGCGTGCGTCCCGCGACGCTGGGCCTGAGGATGACTGTTGATCCGTGGATAGTGGGCGCGGTCATCTGGTTGATGACCGGTAGCCCATGTTTGCCGGGCTCGTCGGTGATGTATATCGGGCCGCCTGAGAGGCATCGTGCAGCGGCATGGAACGAAGCGTAGGGATGGCACGTCTGAAACATGTCCCAGTCCGGCAGGACGTTGAGGTATCGTGTCAAGAGTGCATTGTGTGCGTTGCAAAATACATGCCATGTGTGAGATGCCGGGATCTCCGGGAAGAAGTCATCTGAGTTGCGCAGAGCGATCTGAGGCTTGTTCGTTGGGAGCTGGGAGTGAAAGATGGCTTGGGGGATCATAGACATGCACGAGATTGCCCTTGTACTGAAGTGACTTAGCGAGGAAATGGACCATGCGTCCTGGTAAGCGTTCATAAACCGTCTGCGGTCCTCGGGGTCTTTCAGCAAATCAAGGAAGAACTGGGCATCTGTTTTGACCGAATCCACACCAACAGATGTTAGAAAGCGGTAGAAATCATCATAAAAGCGTTGGATATCTTCTGGGTCAATGGCCAGCAATGAACCCTTCTCGAAGGCATGTGCAATGGGCCCTCCTGTGGCCGGATCCTGATCCATAATCTGCACCTCTTTGGTCTTGTACGCTCGGGCAAGATCCCCGTTGGGCGAAATTCCACCCCAGTATCCAAAAAGAGCATGCCAGACTGCGATATGCTGAATATTCCGATGCTTCTGGCGGATGGTCTCTATACCCTGTTTGAATCCCTGCGGGAACGCTTTGGGATCTGCCTCAAAACGCGTCCACGCCCTCTTGAACTGTGACTCGCCTTCGTTGTCCAGAGCCTGCCAATTATCATCTATAATTAGGTTTGAAACTCTGACTCCCTGCTCCTTCAAGGAGTCAAGAGCGAAAAGGATCTTTTCTTGGGTCAGGTTCTGCCCCAGCCCGTTCCAAGTGCAGTAGCTTAGGCCATCGTACCACTCCGACATCCATTGCGCCTGGGGGTCCTTTTCTACCACCACAATGTCGTTGTCGACGGGCGAAACCGGAGTCGGTGATCGATCAGACACTACCTCTGTAACGTACGGCCTGACCATTTTCCGAGCTTCGTATATGACTGCGCTCATTGCTACTTCGAAATCATCGGCGGCAGCAGCAAGAACCTGGAACTTGCTTGCTTCAGTGTGATCACTCTTCGCCTTGATCACGACTTCCCCTTTCTCGTTCGAAGCAAGCACAGTCAGGACATCACTAATCCCTGAGACTGCCAGAAGAACCAGATGGGAACCGTCGGTCCGCAGGAAGGAACATAATACGGCATCCTCTGTCAAGCTGAAATCCTTCTTTCCATGTCTAGGCCCTAGCCATGGGATCCAAACCCTTACGAGGGCAAAATAACGAGCGATCGAGGATGGTTTGCCCAGAGCGACCCGCTTGAGGCCCGACTCGCCCTCCTTGGCCGCTTCTATTGACCCAGAAAGGCTCCACAGACGAGACCCAGGCGCCTCACTCGTACGCGACTCGACCTCGACCTCAGTGGAGAGATTATCAAAGTACTTGCCAAATCCTTCTCTATCTGACGTCGTAGATGCATATCCAGATGTCATCGCAGAAGGATTATACGACGGTGCCCGATATGGATCTGTAGCAACAGATGTAGTAGCAACAGATGCAGAAACATCCGCGTCGAACTGAGAATTCCGCGCCGCAAATACCAGCTCACCGTCATTGATATGACGTTGTTGGTTCACCCATTGCCATTCTGCCTCTGGAGTGGCACGGAATCGAACCGTGAACCGCGCATAGCCCCCGGCAGCAGGGAGAGCGATGTCCTCGGAGAAGACATAGCGACGGTACTTGTAGTCTTCCTCATCCCCGTTCATCAGGGGAGCTACAATGGGCTCGCATTTCTTCAGCGGGAATGCCGTCCATTCGGAGCTGGCGAGATTATGCCAAATCTGGGCCTCCCATGGCTGCTCTGGGAATAAGCTGCTTGATTCAATTACCACGGTAAAGCGAAGCTATAGCGCATTAGCTTATTTGATTGGTCGTAGTACATGGATCAGGAGATGCAGCTCTCATCAAGTCTAGGATGGACACAAAATCAATGGTAATAGCTCACCGTATCGTCCTTTTCCGACTGCAAGGCCTTCTGTATCCTTGGTATACCAGTGACCTGGCCCAGAGGTGGATAGCACGTTACACGCGCAAACAGACTCATTTGCGCAGGACGGTAGAAGTGAAGCTGTGATGGCATCTGATGGCGACCCGGACCGGTGATGGGCCGGGTCGACGTATTCCTTGTGCTGACCTGCATCTATTTAGAGAAGTCCGGGAGACTCGAGTATTAAGACAAGTGGTGGTGGAGCTAAAGAGTGGGGAATCATCACTACTTTTCCAGTAGTACAGAGTAGTGTGAAGAGGACCCATTTTCAAGATGGGTGCAAATCAGGAGAAGGCAAAGCTGGACGATCATGGCGTTATGATGCATGATGAGCTGTTGTGCGGCGGTGGCGTGTTGCGGGCAAGATGAGGGGAAGGTGCAGAGCGACGCCCCTCCAGCTTCTCGTGGTTGGTGTTCCGGATGAGAAGTTATCTAACTGCAATGGAGATAAGGTAGTATACGAAAGTCGATATCTCTTCACCTTGCGTTGATAAAGTAGTAGATAAGGAAATCTAGAACGGTGAAAGGCTACCCAAGTACGATGGAATGGCTGAGATAGCTTCATACGTCTTATTGGCATTAATCAGATCACTGTATATATAGTGCAATGGCTATGGTAGTACATATGCACTCGACAATCCATTCAAAGTTGTCATATTCATCATTTATCAGCCTTCGCATAGTCTATACGCTCGCGTTTAGTCGATCTCAATTGCCAGCTTTCCGATATGCTTTTGAGCCCACTATTGCTTGCCGTTAGCACCCTACTCTCAATCGCCCTCAAGGAAAGAAGACTCACCATGTATTCATAAGCTTCCTTAGCCTGATCGAGACTGAAGACCTTCTCGTCAACGACCGGGTGGATGTTATTCACCTCAATGGCCTTGATCATATCGTTCATCAGAGCCTTGCTTCCGACATATACACCGCGAATGGTGCAGATGTGGTTGAGTGCTTCAAGCATGCCAGGCTGACCCTTGTGATCGACCCCTCCGAGGAAACCAATGATGCTGATTGTGCCCTCAAACTTGATGCACTTCAGACTCTGAGTAAGAGTTCCAGAGCCACCCACTTCGATAATGTGATCGACACCGACGTTGTCGGGAGTCAGAGAGCGAGCAATTTCGCCCCAGTTGGGGTTCGTCTTGTAGTTGATGATATGGTCCGCTCCAAGCTCCTTGAGCTCCTTGGCCTTCGCATCAGAGGATGTCGTAGCAATAACAGTAGCTCCAGCTGCTTTAGCGAACTATGCCAAGAATATTGTCAGCTTGTCGCGTGTTCCTTGGCTGAAGTATGCGGCCAAGATCAGCTTGAAGACGTACCTGCAGGGCAAACATGCTAACACCACCGGTTCCTTGTACCAGAACAATCTCACCCGGCTTAAGAGCGTTCATGCCATACAGAGCATTCCAGCTGGTGAGAGCGGCGCACGAAAGGGTACTCGCCTCGAGGAAGTTCAGATTCCTGGGAGCCCTGACCACGCCATTTTCGTTGAAAACACCGTATTGGCGGAGAGTACCATCAAATACACCACCAAGACCGGATTTGCTGCCCCGCGTGTCGATAGGACCGTACTGGTGGTACTGATTGAACAAGGTCACTACCTTGTCGCCTTTCTTGAACTGGGTCACTTTCGACCCGACCTCGACGACCTCGCCGGCACCATCAGAACCGGGGACAACGGGGAAATTAAGAGGGAATGGATACATCCCCTGTAGAAGAGCCAGAAATGTCAGCGACGAAAGATTGATTTGCTCATTGCCATCTAGTGACGCACCTTGGGGATGATCAGGTCGCGATAGTTGAGCGACGCGGCGCGTAGCTTGACAAGGACCTCATTGTCACCACACTTGGGCACAGGACCTTCCTTAAAATTGAGACTATCGAAACCGTTCTCCTTATCCACAACAACCCACTGCTTCATAGTTGATGGAGCCATTTTCCGTATGTGAGGGGTTTCGACTCTCGGACAGGTCAATTGGAGGGGTATCGCGTCGAAATCAAGCTGTTCGCTAGAAATGTTCGAACTGATCAGAGAGGTCCGAGCAGTTCTTTTAACCAAAGCTCTCGACCTTCACTGCTTGACGTAAGAAGAGCTCCACCTGCTATGACGGCACACTGATAACTCTCCGAATTCGGGCCATCTTTAACGGTGCCGAGGGATGTCCGAACATCTGGGTATAGTCGACTAGCAAATCATCGATCCTTGTGAGGATCCTCGGTTCAATCTGCTTATAAATTCAACATATCCTGCTCAGTTTGCTGGAAGGGGTTTGCGCAACGACTGCCGGATGTCTCCTAGTGTTGTGGGATTTACAGAGGATGTGGATACCTTCAAACACCGAGTCTCCGCATGGCACCTCAAGTGATATCTTTCTAATAGTCCCGATTAATAACCATTGACGGTAGATGATGAGTTGTAGAAGGATGAATAGGATCTGTATATTTGTCTGGCCTTCTTTCTACAATGGACAACGAAGAGACGTCCCGAATCTTGATACATTCTAGAAGTCTCTCTCCACTCTGGCAAATCCACGAACCGATACTAGTCAACTGTCAGGCCCGTTGTTTTGGTTTCAGAATCCGATAGAATAATCCATCACCCAGCAACGGTGTTAAGGCCAGTATCTGGTACTAACCCTTCTATACCGGAAAAACCGGACTTCTGGTTCAACTTCTCCAGGCATCTTGTATGGCTCGTACCAACGGCCGTACTTTCTCACGAATGTTGCCATTCTTCAAGGTCACTCACATTGTTCCTCATAACTGCCCGGCTTGTAGGGGGGAAATCTAATTTTCAGAGTCGTAACTTGCCACGGAGCATATGAAGCCGGGTTTAAAGTATTCATCATGCGCGAGCACAAGGCAGGAGAGGCTTTAAGAAGATCGTGAAAAGAGGGCTGAATTTGCAGTTGATTGGCGCTGTATGCCGCATAATGGGCCAGCCAGTCCAAGAGACTGTCGTTCGGTTGGATCTTGAAGAATGCCACCCGCAAGACAGCTACGACTGCACGTTGTTGATCGAGAGTTTGAGGTCTGTTGATATCCATGAAGCATGCAGTGAGCCTTTCATATGCCAACTGCTTCAGTTCCATGATGAGGTATACGTCGCTGAAAATATAAAGCCGGAGATGAACCAGGAAAGGATGATTGTCAAGCTCCACATACATGCTTTCGCTCACACTGGCGGCTGCTGCTGATGATGCATTGTCCTCGTCGGCATCATCGGGGGCTTCGATTTTCGTCTGCACCAGATCCCTGCTGATCACTGACGCCGGATAGTCGCCTCGGTATGCCCACGCAACGAAGCGCGCAAGAGTCCCATCAGTTGTGTCGGAGCAAGTATACACTCCATCCTGGCCCTCCGAGAACCCGCTGTTGAGTGCTGCGTGGAGGATTCTACACTTGGACTCCAGGAGATCTTTGTGGATCTTGAACGTGCACGTTGATCCTGGCGATTTCAAGGCAACGGTATCGGACGTCAAGAACCTATCTCGCTATTAGGAGCTAAACTTGCCAACAAGGGCAAGATACTCACTCGAGACAGGTTGCCTGTCCTTCCTCATTAGACATTTCCAGCTCAGGGCGGAGTCCAATCGCCAGTAGAGTAGGTGAGAAGTACTAGAGAAACTGGATGAGCTGTGGTCCAGAGTAGAGGCAGTTGATGTTCCCTGTACTCTATCTCCCACGCAACGATTGCTTGATGGACCGTCCGCCAGACATCCTGGCTCTATATATACCCGATTGACAGTTTCCGGGCTGCTATCATAGCCACACGGAACCATCGCAGAATCATGTCAAATTCCATGGCATAGGCGATTAAAACAAAGCGAACGCGGATCTAAGTGGATTCAGCAAACAACTCTTTCACGAAAGACCACCTGCTATCAGCGGTCATTGGAAGTAGAGATGTACCTGTGGGTGTATCCATGAGACTTATGAAGAATAAAACTCATATAGGTTGCTTTGGTCTTAGCAATCAATATAGAGAAAGGCTGGAGCAAGCCAAACCCAGAAGTTTGCGTTATCTTGCGGGATGCCTTTCAGTTGCGGCAGTGAGGAAGATGGTATCAAAGGATAAGGATCCTTTCAGGGAGTCATCACCGCACAATGAGTACGCAAATCAGACGATGAAGCGAAAGCTGTTTCCTAATATTCATTGCTCAGAATCTGTCGACGGAAGATGTCCTAGTGTAGAATCCACATTTGGTCTCATCGCCGAGTGAGCAAGATTGATGTAGCTCGAACGTGAAGCTCTACTAACCCAGGTTCCTAGACCGACAGCGGGGGATCTCATACGCAGAATTGAGCTTGAATTTACGTCCTAGAGACATAATCGATTCCTTCTTCAGCCAAGAAAGGCAGGTGTATGCAAGCAGCCTTCCAGAAATGAGATGGATGAAAAAAGATCGTCTTTCAAATTGAATGAGGGGAAGCGCCAGGCTGCTGATTATTTACCCCTCATTCGATATAGCTCTCAGGACGCTGCCAATGAAGTGAAGATCGTCTTGTGCCATATTCTGTTAAAGTATCATTTCGAACTAGAGTGGCATCTCGCTCAACTCTGATCCTTCGGCGAAGCTCGTAATCAGACGGCGACAAGAAGAGATTGCTCTCTGAACGTAGGACGGCGTTATTGTTATCATGTCATTGCTAATTGTGTTCGGCTATTTGTGCGCAATCAAGATGCAGCGCATAGAAACCTAGCCTTTTGAGTATGAAGTATCTTCTCGTAACACACCAGTCGGCAAATCGAAGGTGTCCTACATGACAGAAGCCCATGAGTGAAACAGAAAGAATGCTATGATAGATAATGAGTTCAATGTGTTGTCTGTAGTTATCAAAGTCAATATTTTCAATATTTGCTGAAAGCATATTCGATTTTGCTACTTAGAATGAATGAGATTGAGGTTATAATTGAACTTGGGCCAAAGATGGCATTCAATAAAGTGTGATTGCAGGAGATAAAGGGGGAGAGTAGTGACCAACTGGCGAACAAAAACACTGATGATCCAGTGACAATCCGCCCCAAAGCAGCCAAACAGCTCCCCAAACCTCCTTGATAAACCAGAAAGAGTCCCCACATATTTTTGATACTTCTTGTCAGGAGCTGTATGATAAATAGATTCAAGAGAAGTGGTAATCACAATGCCAGCTGTCAGAAAAGGCAGAGTGACAAAAACGAAGACTAAACAGTCATCACGACGAACGTCCACTCGACGTAGCACAGGAAAGGCAGATGATGATCAGAATAAAGGTGAGTGACTTGTTACTACAATTATCAATATGTCTATAGATGTGCATAGCTGTGGTCCTGAATGATCCAGAAAGCTACATTCAACATGGCTTTATTTGCCCCTTTCTGCTGCATCGTGACGGACGCGACCTTAAGTCATTCTGTCTCATTTGAGATCATCCCTACACACCAATATTTTACCCCGTACTCTTACATATTGAGAGATTCTTAACTACGAGGATACAACTGAATCAAGACGCGTACTGACGCGTTTACAGATCCCAAGCCACTACCTCTGGTAGAGCGCACCAACAGTCTATCAATCGAAGAATTCACGTCGCTATATATCGGCGCGGAGAACCTCGATTACGATTTACTATGGCGTCCAAAAGACAAAGACGGTCGATATGAGAGCGACAAGCCTGAGATCAAAGTGCACTGCACCGTTGACGTTGACTCGTCCAAGACGATTCCCCCAGAGGACCTCGATACGTGTTTCCATCTCATCGAGCAAACCTCGGCAGATGCTTATAGGGAGTCCGGCTGGGGATGGTCTGCCGCTCGCAAGCGAAAAGAAATGCGATTGCCTGATATGAAATATCTTATTCTGCGACGCAGCCGGTCAGGTCCACCTGAAGTGACCGTCGCGGACGGCGTATCCTTCCAGAGGGAAGAGATACTCGGGTTCCTTTCGTTTATGGTCACGTACGAGGACGGCTGGGAAGTGATTTACTGTTATGAACTCCATGTGGCCCCCAAAGCTCAGGGCCAGAGGATTGGAGAGTATCTGGTGTTGCTATTGAATTCAACAGGGTACAAAATTGGCCTGACGAAGGCTATGTTGACCTGCTTTCGGTCTAACCATCGCGCATTTCGGTTTTACAAGAAAATCGGTTACGAGGTGGATAAAGGCTCGCCCCCGTCGTTTCGGTTGCGGACAGTAGTCATTGAGCCTGACTACTATATCATGTCTATACCTCTGAAAGATGAGGATGAGGGGTTCTAAATCCCTTTCGAAGTTTGACATTGACAAGGATTATGGTGCCCTGAACTAGACCTGTCTAACATCTTTGCCCCGCATTTCTGGATTCTCCTGCTGCCACTCGTCTCTGAGAGCAGCAAATATTGTGTCTGCCAAGAGGATGGAGAGTCCCAGACTCCACACTAGTGTGATCGCATAGAAGAAGTTGGCATTGCCAGATCCAGCGTAGATCCATAAGTAGTAGAACGCAGGGCCCAGGAGGGTGGCGTACAGAAGAGCCGAGATGGCAAAGAAGGTGTAGCGCATCACTGTTCGTGGTCAGCAGAAGCAACCCGCCAGAGGGGAACTGGCAGAACTCACAGGGGAACAGATGCCGGTAAAGGGGGAGAAGTGCAAAGTACAAGGACGCATCCGAAATACTAGGATACGGCTTGAAGATGGCGAAGACGCCCATGAGGGAAGTCAGAACAAAAAGAGGCTGCTTGCGCAATCGAACGGTGAGACCACCGACATAGCCCGTTAGATGGAGCCAGAAGACGCCAAGGAAGAATTCTCGGAAAGAATCAAAGATTTCGATGAAGAAATACCACCAGAGGCCAATGTTAGGAGTCAAGTCAGGGACAAGCAATTGGAAACCGTATGTTGCAGAGATAAACTGCCGAAAGTTTGGGACGACCATGTAGGATAGGCCCAGGAGCCCTCCGACGCCTAGCAAAAATATGCCAAAGTGCTGAATGGAGAAGATTGCAACTCTGGATGGAGGCTTCGCGCCTTGAGCACGTCGATCGTAACACAGAAGCACGAGCGGAACAAACAGGAGGGCCGGGTAGATTGACAGATATGACGCGCATCCAAGAGCGAGCATGGCATTGAAGCTATTCCCAGTGACGGCGTTGGATAGAGCATAAAGGATTGCGGTCGAAGTGAAGGCGCTTGTGGATCGGCCCAGACAGGCGGCAATGGTGAAGGGGTTGAAAAGGTACCTGTTATCCGTCAGGAGCATAGCCATGCAGGAAGTCGCAGAGTGTAACTACCATGCTGCCACATCCACTCCATTCCACTTGATATCCTTGCGCAACGCCGTATACAATCTTCCGGATATCGCCTGGTTGGAGTCGGATATGGTGACCAAGGCATTGGCATTAACAAGGTCAATCAGAGCGTAAAAGACTGCCGTCGCTAACGGATAGTCTCTGGCGTTCGGTAGTAGGGCGAATATGGGAAGAAGAAGCGGCGCCTACCCCGATTGTATCGCGACTTAGTAAAGACCTAGAGCGAACAGATCTCAAACTCCATACCTGATGGAAGACGCCTCCGTCATAAGGGGAGACATTCCGAGTGTAAAGAAAAAGGCCTTCTTGAACTGGAGATAGAGATGTCAGCTTGAGCAGTCAAACACACAACAAACGATGCTCATATACAACTCACGTCTTTTGAAACTGTTCACTGGTGTAGAGACCTCGACTCTGCCCGTCAGCAGGTCCGGCAGCGAGGGGAACAGGAGCAAGAGGAGAAGTCGCAAGACGAAAGCACCGCCGAACACGGCGGCTTTCCGTCGATCGACCGGCATGATGTGTTCAACAAGGAATTGAAAATTGCAGCATAGTCAATTCTCACTAATTGACTATCACTATCTGGCTTTCGGTCAGTGTCTCACTGTGGCTCTGGGCTTTAGTTGTATGCTCCAGCTGTCCTTCGGCCTGGCGCGCCAAGACTCCGCGCATTACCATTTTCCGCAGCGCACGGACCAACTAAGCTTGTGATTGGACAGAAAAAAAGGAAAAAAAAGGGAAAAAGAGTTATCAAGAAATTTTTCTGGTTATCAGAAGAAAAGTCTCCCATCAACAACTTTCGCTCAACAGCCGTACACCGCAAAGATGGGTAAAATCAAGAAGAAGGGTATGCTTATCGAATCGTATTCTTTGCGCTGTTGAGTTTCAATTGACATCTTTTTCTCAGGTACCTCTGGTCAGGCCAAAAACTACATTACCAGAACTCAGGCAGTTCGCAAGCTTCAGATCTCTCTGCCTGACTTCCGTCGTCTTTGTATCTTCAAGGGTATGTTCAGAGAATCCGATTCTCCATTTCTCCTCTCTATATGTGGTGGCGTCGATTCTAATCTGATTATCCGTGCGAATTAGGTATCTATCCCCGTGAGCCTCGGAACAAGAAGAAGGCCTCGAAAACATCGACCCCGAATACCACGTTCTACTACACCAAGGATATCCAATATCTTCTCCATGAACCCCTACTCAGGAAATTTCGGGAGCAGAAAGCGGTTGCGAAGAAGATTGCACGGTCTCTTGGACGCGGAGAAGTCGGCGATGCAGCTCGGTTGGAGAAGAACCATGCCCCCAAGCTCACATTGGACCATGTCATCAAGGAGCGCTATCCTACTTTCATTGACGCCTTGAGAGATTTGGATGATGCTCTGTCGCTTCTTTTCCTCTTTGCCAACCTCCCCTCAACCGCACACGTTCCTCCTAAGACTATTGCCCTCTGCCAACGGCTTTGTCATGAATTCCAGCATTACTTGATTACGACGAACTCTCTGCGCAAATCCTTCCTTTCGATCAAGGGTATCTACTATCAGGCTACTATCCAAGGACAGGACATTATGTGGCTGGTTCCTTACAGATTCGTGCAGCGCGTCAACGGCGACGTCGATTACCGTATCATGGCCACATTCGTTGACTTCTACACCACTCTGCTCGGATTCGTGAACTTCCGGTTGTATTCGTCGATTGGTCTGAGATATCCCCCCAAGTTTGACACCAGGAGCGACGAGAATGGTGCGGAATTGGCGGCTTTCACCCTTGAGGGCCGTGCAGTCGGTGATGCCCCGAAGGCCATCGAGGCTGGTAGCACACAAGCAACCACCTCCACTAACAAGGAGGTCTCGAAGGAGATTCAGGCTAAGGTCGACAATGTGATCAAATCAGCAGGACTGGATCAGGCAAAGGAAGAGCCGGCTGCGGAGACGGCCGAGGAATCTAGTGAAACAATTGACAAGTTCGAGCCCGCAGCCCCCGAGGCCGATACACTCCCCCAGCCCGACTTGAGTGGAAGCGAGGCCGGGTCGCTCTTCGCACCATTTACATTCTACATTTCACGAGAGGCGCCTAGAGCTCCTCTTGAGTTCATTCTGCGGGCTTTCGGCTGCAAGCGGATCGGCTGGGACGCCGTGCTCGGTGACGGTGCTTTTACTCACGACGAGACAGATACTCGCATTACTCACCAGATCGTCGACCGACCGCAACTGCCCGAGTCATCTCTCCCGGCTATTCCTGCTGCCTCGGAGAACGGTTCCGACGCCGTTCAGAAGGTGAAGCCCGGTACTCGGATTCCTGGTCGAACCTACGTCCAGCCTCAGTGGATCTGGGATTGCATCAATGAGGGCAAGCTTGTTCGTCCGGATTTGTATGCACCTGGCGCCACTCTTCCGCCTCACCTGAGCCCTTGGGTCAAGCCTTCAAGAGGCGGCTACGATCCTCGGGCCAGTCTGGCCGAGCAGGAAGAAGAAGGCGAGGCCGAGTTAGCGGAGGACAGTGACGAGGAGATGGAAGAAGCATCTAACGACAAGAAGGCCGAAACTAAGGCAGCTGTTGGATCGGAAAGTGAAGACGAGGAGGACGAGTCTGTCGACGGTGGCATGGATGTTGCCGGTACCGACGATGACGAGAGCGAAAGTGAAGAGGAAGAGGAAGACTTTGGTGGATTTGAAGATGAAGAGGCTGCTTCCGAATCGGAGGACGAAGAGGAAGCGGCCCGCACGCAGCACCAGAAGGAACTCGAGGCTGAGGCTGCTGGTCTTCCCTTCACTTCCAACGGTGCTACTAGCGACGCATCCAAGAAGAAGGCCTCTCAGGCTAAGAAGATCGCTTCCAAGAAGCGCAAGGAGGAGGAAGAGCTGGAGAGACAGAAGATGATGATGAGCCGTAAGAAGCGGAAGTTGCTTGAGAAGATGGTTTACTCGAACAAGAAGCAATCGGAGGAAGCGGCGAAGCTGCGGTCAAAGAGGAGAAAGATGGAGAAGGAAGCGGCAAAATGAGTGCATTACATAAAAGTTAGCAGTATATTCTTTTGGCGACAAGATGATATCCTTTTCTGGAATTTGGGACATTCAATCTTTGGCGGCATTCCTGGACTTTGTACTAATACCAGTATATAAGCATCGTATAGTAGGGTTTCCCCATTTATTTGTACGATTCTTATCTCTTTACCAGGTCTGCCGAAAGCTCGATCCTGAAACCTGAGGCCGTAGCTGTTTGATCACGTGATATCAATTTCTTTTTCTGGTTCTCGTCTGAATGCGATCCTACATGTGACTCGAGATCTTTCCGTCAAGGAAATCCATGTTTCCAAGCGAGGCCCGCTAAGAGTTCACGTCTGAAGAACTTGTGCTGTTTTACTTTCTATCTAATGCCTGTGAATGAGATCATGATCGTTCCGGCAGCTGCAACGGACAAGGCGCTCTTGATTTTGACCCTACTATGTTAAGACGGGCCAATTTCACCATATTACTTCCACGCCACATATATGTGATCTGTCAGTCTATAAATTTCAGATACCTAGGAGGCGTATGCGCTCTTAGACCGAAAAGAATGTCCTCGGTCTTTGGAAGCCAGCCCTCACGGTTTAGCCCTCCTCAATCAGCACAACCGTACAGATCGTTATTTGGAGGCCCAAGTAGCCAAGATGTGGCTGATCTGGAACCGTATCCTGAGACACAACAGAGCGGGGATCGCTTGGATCATCATGATTCAGACGTTGACATGGAGGAGGTTCCATTGATTGAAAATGATCACTCAGATGATGAGACATATGTCGAAAGTGAGGATGGCGGTTCTGTGTCCGACGATGAGGCCAGCAATGATGGTGATTCGTACAAATCATCGAAGAAGAAGGCCGCGACAGGATTTGCGCCTAGCAAGCAACACCCGGACAGTCCGCCGTCATCGCCCTCATTCAGGCCTAATAGATTCCGTGGCCCAGAGTCTACGTGGAGAAAGCTTACGTTTGAAGAGCGGCAGAATGCGCAAGCTCTAGAGGAACTCAGAGCGAGAGACCTAGCCGCTCATCTCTACAATGCTTATGCCTTACGGGTCAGGGCACGTGAGCTGGCACAGCAAGCGTTAAAAAGTGATAAGCAGCTCGATGAAACGGAAGCTTTTGTACCCCCCAAACGTTGGACAGCGTGGCCTGTACCGGCAACGGAGGTCCCTCGTGCAGAAGAGCATCTTCGAAGACAAATCGATGATGAATGGACTCTGAGAATGCCGCCGGATCCTCGGCCCAGCGCGGAGCTGGAAGAGTCAATCATAGCAGTCATGCTCAAGACTGCCAAGGATCGGTTCCAGGCGCGAGATTGGACGACTAAAGGCGTCGGTTCATACTTAAAGCGAAGGGCAGGATCGGTGTCCAGAACGAACGAGGAAACTACTGGTATGGAGAGCGAATGGGGAAGTGACAATGACTCTGCGGATGCAATAGACCTTCGTCCTGTAGTCCAAGCCGACGATGACAAATCTCGAAGGCAGCTACGACCCCTTACGCGCAACATACTTACCCGATTTGATCAGCTATTGATGAGTCTGCACCATGCTCGCAAAGGTGGGGTGGCGGGAGATGATAGCTCAGCAAGTGAATGGCAGAGTGACACGGAGAGTGTGGCTTCGAACGCATCTCATTCCAGGAAAAGGCGGATTGGCGAGAAGGGAGAGAGGAGTCAATCAAGAGGGCGCAAACGAACTCGCAGATCCTCGGTGCGGGCTGCATTCACGACAGGTCGATCTCGCAGCGTACTTGCGTCGAGTGCACACACTGCTTCTCGTTCCCGTGGAAGGTCCTTTGATAGTGATCGCAGGCGATCAGCCAGTCGCATTCGTCGTGGGCTTCGGGACTGGAGCGAAGTGTTGGGTATTGCTTCCATGATAGGCTTGCCGCATGCTGCGGTTATGCGTACTGCTCGCAGATGTGCGGCTCTTTTCGGCGAGGATATGGAATTCCAGACCTTCAGGGAGGGTCAGCTACAGCATTCGAAGGAAGGATATGTCAACAAATGGGAGTATGTCGAGGACGAGTCCGATGAGTCAGAACCAGAGCCAGAAATTGAGCCTTCCCCTCCTAATCGAGCCCAATCTCGGAAACCGCGCTCCCGTGCAGCGTCTACAGTTGGTTCAACCTCTCGTCCCGGGAGTCCAACATCGGAGGCAGCCGGTAGCACACCACGACTCAAAGGCAAAGGGCAGCATCGCAAACAGGACATAGTGTGTCCTGTCAAGTCATGTCCCCGACATATCGATGGTTTCACTCGGACATGGAATCTCAACCTGCACATGAAGCGAATGCATGGCGGTTACCGGTCCAGAAGTGCCAGTGTCAAGTCTTCAGCTGCCAAGTCCCGTGCTCCGTCAGCGAGCGGTTAGCAAACACATTGTTGAAGTTACATGACATTCTTAAGAGGCAGCTAGAACACTAGTCACTGGATTCAGGAATTAACGGACTCAACTCTGTTCATCCAGCTGAAATTGTCCGTTGATGCCGACTCAATCGATAAGGTAAACTATTTGGTCACATTGTGTAATTCACCGTAGTAGGCCGGTGGTCTTGGGCTGGACCATTGGCTACGGCGACCGGAGATATTTAAACTATCGAATATTACTGGATAGAAATGCCGAACTCCGGGTCCGCAATTATCGCCGTGTTTTATCGATACGCGAGATGTATTTGATATCGAAATTTGGGGTCGTTGACCAGGTCGTTGAATAGGTCTCTGATCTTCAACTGAGCAGCTATTTCTCTATGACTGTAATTGGCAAATGGACAATGTTCACAGTCTCATAATCCTCAAAGATTGACTCTACTATGAGGATATCAGGGAGTTGAAGTATGAAAGCGTGCTGGTTCTAGAATGACGTCGACCCACGTGATGGAGAGCTCCCCGCTTGATGGAATGGTGGTAATGAACGCTTGACGGACTCGGAGCTACGATTAGCATTTATTTTACATACTCATCCTTGGATCCTTCTTCCCTAGGTCTATGAAGTATAAAGATAATCCACTTCTCCAGTAGATAAAGCCTTCCTAAAGTCTTTTCGTTTCCGCAACATTCAAGGACTTCATCGCGGAAGAGCTCCTCGACTTTCCCCGCACGCATACTGGATAGGGAGGAGAATCATATCGATTGTCCACTTCGTTCTTTCGAATTTCCTGTGCAATTAAGGCCAGTTAGTCCGTTTGAGGGCTCATTCTATCACCATGGAGAGGATCATACGTCCGGTTTCACGGCAATTGCTGAGATCACGAGCTCGATATCCCTTTGCTGTACCTACGCTTCATGCCAAAAGATTATACTCGAAAAGCCATGTTGTACCTCCGGTAAGGCCGCTCTCGATTGAAGCTTGTATTGCTATGGAAATGAGCTCACAACTGCTGCTTTAGCTGAAAGACCAGTCTCTTTTCATTGAGAAGGCTTATGTCAACGGAGAATGGGTACAAGCAGAGTCAGGAAAGACATTCGAAGTCCATGGTAAGGCTTGCTCTCCTCTGATGCTAGAATGAAACTTATCCCATATTCAACTTAGATCCGGCCACTGGAAGACTTATCGGCACATGTCCCGAATTCGACGTCCTCGACACAGAAAAGGCCATCGAGGCTGCCTCAGCGGCCTTTCCCAAGTTCCGCAAAACCCTAGCGCGCGACCGCGCCCGCATGTTGCGACGATGGTACCAATTGATGATGGATAATGCAGAAGATCTAGCAACCTTGATCACATGGGAGAACGGGAAGCCCCTAGCTGACGCCAAGGGCGAGGTGAACTACGCAGCGAGCTTCTTCGAATGGTTCAGCGAGGAAGCACCGCGTATTTACGGCGACACGATCCCCGCATCAGTCCCCGGTAACCGAGTCATGACGTTGAGGCAGCCCGTTGGCGTCTGCGGCTTGATCACTCCGTGGAATTTCCCCGCTGCTATGATCACAAGAAAGATCGGACCGGCTCTGGCCGCTGGTTGCACGGTTGTGTGCAAGACTCCTGGCGAAACACCCTTCACTGCGAATGCCCTTGCGGAGCTGGCCCATCGCGCGGGTATTCCCAAGGGCGTGGTCAACATCGTGACTTCGCTCAACAATACGCCGGAGGTGGGAGAGGTGATCACCACCCATCCTGAAGTTCGCAAGATTTCGTTCACCGGTTCGACCAACGTCGGTAGACTGCTCATGAAGCAGGCTTCGTCCACCATCAAGAAGGTGTCTTGGGAGCTCGGCGGAAACGCTCCATTCATTGTGTTTGATGATGTCGATGACCTCGAAGCCGCAGTCGCCGGAGCCATCTCCTCCAAGTTCCGTAGCTCAGGCCAGACCTGCGTCTGTGCTAACCGTATCTACGTCCAGAGAGGCGTGTACGACGAATTCGTCCAGCGCTTCGCCGCAAAGGTCAAGGAGTTCAAGCTGGGCGCCGGCTTCGAGGACGGTGTCACTCACGGCCCGCTTATCCACGAGCGTGCCACCGAGAAAGTCGACCAGCACGTCAAGGACGCTCAAGCCAAGGGAGCCAAGCTTGTCGCGGGAGGCCAGAGAGTCCCCGAGCTGGGTCACAACTTCTACGAGCTGACTGTACTCGCGGAGATGAGCAAGGACATGTTGATAGCCTCGGAGGAGACATTCGGCCCTGTGGCGGGAATTTTCCCCTTTGAGACCGAGAAAGAGGTTGTCGAGCTGGCCAATCGTGCAGAGGTCGGACTTGCGGGTTACTTCTTCAGTGGTAACATCAAGCGTATTTTCCGGGTTGCGGAGGCACTGGAGGTCGGTATGGTGGGTGTCAACACAGGACTTATTAGCGATGTCGCCTCTCCGTAAGTCTCCTTCAGACCCAAAGCTACTGCGTTGTGCTAACTCTGGCTAGGTTCGGTGGTGTTAAGCAGAGCGGCTTCGGCCGTGAGGGCAGCAAGTACGGGATCGACGAGTTCCTTACGATCAAGAGCGTGACCTTTGGTGGTATGGGTGAGCCGTTGCAGTCGTAGAGCGGCTGATCATCCGGGATATTTGGACAAAATTTGAATTCGAATCTGTAATTTACAAGTCGCAGTAATGAAAATATAGGCCGCTGACCAAACTTCCTAATGGCATTTCGTCCCATCACGGTGGTTATCCCTAGCCGCCGTGCTGTAATCCCACCAGAAGTTCAAACGCTGGGGATCCGACTCTGGGATCTCGTACTCTGAGACATAGTCCAGTAAATCTTGCCTCAGAATCCAGGCATAATCCTCCAAGGAACAGGAATAGTCTGAACCAGACTGACAGGCACGAAAAGGCGCCACAGCTTCGTTCAAGACTAATCGGACATATATTCCTGCAGGTGAGATTGCCGTGAGATATAGAGGAGAATTGTCTGATGAAAAGAAGTGACATAGTAGGACAGTTGTTTAATGTACAAAATAACATGAGCGCCGGACCAATAACCGATAACAAAGTTGACCATGCATATCCCGAGTATCACAGCAAACGATATGTTCAATGAAGCATGTCTGTGCCGAATCCAACAGAGCACCCTGCCATGATACAGTCGATAAGGCTTCTTTCATGGTCAAATGGTCGATGAAGATCGTTTCCTCCCATACTGCGGTTCATTTCATTTCCTCTATCCCATATCGCACGCGATCATTTTCCTTGACGTTGCTTGTGCTTAGGATTCTTCGAACTGCAATTGTACGTGGTCAGACTTATCGAATGCACGGGGAGCGGCCAATACTAACCAGATGATGTAAACTCGGTTCTTCCTCCGAACAGGCTATTGACGACCAGCCGTTAGTATGCTGTGGACCATGCAGGCTGCATATTCCGATGGAGAACAGCGATCACACATACCTTGCAACCATCACATAACCGCTTAACGGACGATCTTGTCTTCATGCCTCGAACCTGCTCGAGTTGGCGCACAGTGGATCCCACAACGCCGACATTGCTATCTTGCTGCTTCGCAGAACGCAGACTCCGAAGGCTGTTGCCGACAGATACTCTTGATAGTTGCGATAGTGACCGCGAGAGGAACTGGTGAGAGAATGGCTGGTTCGGGAGAAGTTGGCGGAGGGCCCGGGTCGAAGAACCGAGGATGGAGCGAATGGACAGCATAGTGAAGAATAGCGGAAAGACTGATAGCCTTTACCGCGACAATTCGTTCTTGATCGGCCGTTCAGATTTGAAAAGGATTAGATGGTCCGCTTCATAAATCATTGCTCCCAAGGTCATCGAATCCGCGGAGCAAATGTTCGCCGGAGTTTCTGTATCGCCGAGCATCCGGGTCCATAAGGTACCTTAGCCTGACCGTCCACCGCTCCATATCTACACGGGTGTTGCATGAACGATTACTTCGTTTGTTGGTCACTACTACTACTATGGCGGCGGTTGTAGCAGGTACCACTACAGGATTCCCTCGATTGTGGTTGGGGAAATGCACTACATGAAATCAGGGGATTCAGGGCTTGAGGTGCCGCTTCACCCCTCAACTGGGATGACACAAGCCCGGGTCGGTTCTTGACTAGAATTGAAAGCTCGGGTCGTTGACAATACTCGGTTGCGCTTTTGAGAAGAGAGCGGAAACTGGAGGATCGCGGGAGCCTTCACCATTAATGCGCCAAGATTGAAAGAGGCGGAGCGTCTTGGGTTTGTGGCTGTGGACGGGAGAGCAATTCCTCTCACTCAACCGCCAGATGTTCTTCTTTCGAACATATATACGTATATCGCCCCTCTCCATGATTCTCATGACACAATTTCATCCTGTGTTGCATATCCAAAGTCAATATGTCGTTGTTTGACCTCCCCTTGGAAATCTTCCAAAAGATTTTCGATTTTGTTGTTATCCGACTTAGACACGAAGCGGTCCAACTTCGTCTGGTAAATCGTGAGTTTGCATAACTCCTAAATAAGCATTATGTGGCAGGAATGTTGAACCTCTAGGGGTGTTTGACCACGAAATCCTGCTTGCATACGCCAGGAACAGAATCCTGAAGGCAGATAGGATGTGGGAGTGGGACCGGTGGCAGGAGTGGGACCAACAGTCAATTTTCATGGTGCCCTACTTCCTTCATCAGCGACGGGACGATGATGGCTCCTCAGGTACGGATATCATATCCCTGATGAACCACTGGGTGGATCGTCTTGCGCGGCACTCCCCCAAGGGTAGCGAGAGAGATGAGCTGCGTTATCAATACATGAGGCGACTTTTATCACATGGAACCCACCACATTGCTCTCGCGGTCGAGGGTGGCCCCATTGATTTCGACGCGTCGTATGAATTTTTATTTGCAGCGACGTATAGTGGGGACCTCGAACTTGTCGATCAGCTATCGAAGGATACACGACGCATCCGCGAGGATGTTAGATCGGAGCTGTTCTACGATCGACTTATCGAGGCAGCGGTCAGGTCCCTCGAGCCGAAGATCGTGGAGATGCTTCTGCGGCGTGGCGCCAGGATGCACCAAGGGGGGTCAGATGATGATTACTTCTGGGACTCCCCGGTGATACTAGTGGCCGCTGAACACTGGAGTCCGGAGATACTGCAACTCCTCCTGCAGCCCGAATTCGGTCTCAGGACCTCGGGCCAGGCATATCAGCACGCAATTGTCAACGCGATGAGGGCGAATCGGGTAGCTATGACGATACTACTGGATCATTACACCGCACCGCTGTCTGAATCGCCCTATCTTTTGACGGAGGGCCTTCGGGAGGCTTGCAGGTTGGGGCTCATTGACATCGTCCGTCTCCTCCTTGACAACGGAGCCGATCAAATATTTGCTGAACTACTCTGGGAACGTTTACAAACCACGACCTTTGACGTATGCCTGCTGGAAAGGCCAGGTAGGAGTAATGCGTCTCCCACTGGCCAGGGGTGCGATGATCGGTGAGCACGGCAACAGATCAATCGAAGCTCCTCCTGGTGGCGAGGCAATGCGCGCTGTAGCATGGGGCGGCCATTATGACGCGATGGAGGCCCTCGTTGACAGTGGCCTCCGGCTAGATACCCGTGTCTGGACTGGTGTGATGCTTATCCTGAGTTTCCAGCCAAACGCGGCGAAGCTCGCGAGAACGATCCTTGATGACGGGCATCTCCGTCTGAGTCTCTTGCAAGTTCCCGACGATGACGACTTGGCAGACCTCGTGGCTCTGGCGTGCCGGCATGGCAATTTCGAATTTCTCAAGGCATTATTTGACCACGGCGCGCCACTGAACGACGATGCCATTTACACCCGAAGGGATATCCGTCTCCCATTGTGATGGCGATGTACTTTCGCCAAGATGCTCTTGTGGAGGCCTTGAAACAGCTTGGAGTATATGAGGTTGATCCCTTGCAGAGCATCTTTGCGGATCTCTTCAAGCAAGGGGACTTTCCTTGCGATCCTCCCCCTCCACTCCCATGCGCTCGGCACTTTGATGCTGCGGTCAATTCAGTGCGGCTACTGTATGGAAATGCGGTGACTCGTACCTGGATAGTATAGTACGCGACGTGAGAAAGCTTCGTTTGGGTAGTATACCCGGTTCTGTAGAATATTCTGATGCTGTAGGAGCCGCTTCCGGCTTGATATGATGTCCAGCAAAAGCAGTGGCTACCGCTCGTCTCTCATTTAAGTACAATACTATCTTCAAGCTTCGTGCTCCTAGATGAAGCCTTACAAATGTAGTATGGCGTATATGCCAGATCCTAACCCAACCAACCCTCTCCGGATTATTTCGCTTTACCTTTACAGACTTCCAAGGTATTCCAGCACAGTTCGTTCCATCGTAATAACGCACTTGAAATCGATCTTCTCAAAAAGCTAGGGAACATAACAACCCCTCGAACCTCACATACGCAGAAGTACTCTCTTCCCTATCTTCTCTTGCCTCAGAATACCTATAGCCTCGGTACTTCTACGCATCAGAGTGTATAGGAAGATAGTCGTAAACAAAAGCAACCGAGTACCTTCCTACCTCAACGATTTCAGGAACTGCTCTCACCACGTCTCCAAAGATGGATTACCCCCTGAAGTCGGGCGTCTTCACCTACGACAAGGATGGCCTCAAAACAGGAGGCTTTACTCGAGCATCTTTTGAGGAGTTGAGACTGCTCTTCCGCAAAAATGCGTCTAGTGCTCGCGTCAGGTCTGCAACCAAGCTGTGGGTCACAGCGCAGTTACGTCTCTATGGGATCCCTTTTCAGGCAAAGGCTAGTGCTGCTGAATTGAAGAGTGTTTTAGAGACTGCTCTCGAGACTGCAGTGAAGAACAGGCAGGTGAGAAAAGCGTATTTGACTACCATGACGTGGAACTGATGGCCCAAGTCCTTGAATCCGATACCAGAAGTGATGGCCATCGAAAGGTCCCTGGCTGAACAATACCGCAACATGGAAAGAGCTCGTGAGGAAAACATCCGCCGTCACAGAGCGGCTACTTTTGCGGAGATGGAGTCTCCTTCCCTCGAAGCTCGTTTTGATCCTCACTTGTTCCTTGCCAAGTATTTTCTCGGACCGGGCGGGGCCCCAGATAGAGAGAAGCAACGAGAGGCGTTGATACTTAAAGAAGTCGACAGACCAAATTTCTCAAAGGCTGTGCAGGCAGTACCCGGTCTTGTCGCGCGTGTAACCACGTGGGTGACTGTAGTTGGATGGGAAGATACATTCGAGCGCGGTCTCGACGCTGCCTTTGCAACTTATTCTGCACCTGGTGCTAAGTTGCACATTCCCACAGCTGAGGCTAATTTCGATCTTGATCGGTTCATGGCAAAATATTTCCTTGACGGCTTGAATGGTAAGCCCGATCCGAAGGAAACCACCGAACCACTTGACCTCTACTCCGTTGAGCATCTGCCACGCCTCATGACTGTTGTAGAGGCCATACCAGGGTTACACCTCACCCAGACTAGAGGTGCATTCAACTTTAAGCACACGGTAATTGGCTGGGACCTCGCCAAAGTCATGTCTATCAAGAAGAAACATGACGATGATAGGGAACGAGAAAAGGCTGAAGAAGATGTTAGAAAGCGCGAGCATAGGCGAGAACTCTGGCACGAATGGTTAGAGCCTCATCGGGATTATATGAAAAGCTATCGCCCTCCCGCCGGTCCGCTGAAGCTGGACGATCTCGTGGGATCCTATATCATTCTCTGTGACGCAGTCGATGACCACATGGGGTATGATCATGGCGACTTGACGCTGGAAATCCAGAAACCAGACAGCGCAAATGGAGTACTCGCCGCATTCCGTCTTGGGCTAGTTGAAGGAACCATGCTGCTAGCATTGTCCGATGATGCACTGCACCGTCTCCGTGAAGAACAGCCTCCTGAGTTGGACTATGATGAAGATGAAGAAGAAGCGGAAGATGAATCCGATGGCGACGGATCGAACTCGAAAAAACGCAAAGCAAGCGGATCATCAGGAGGACAAGCGATCAGACGAAGGTTGGGTGAGACCCCCAAACCAAATCGCGTGTACCTCCAGTGGGGAGGACGAGAGACCGACCATTACATTGTGGTCGATGAGGGCAACGAACACACCGGATATCTCGACTGTGACGCTTCAAAGGCAACGGCTCGCGGAGAATGGGTCCTCCGGCCATGTGGGGTAAAGAAAGAAAGCTTGCGTTCACGATCTACAAACGTGGAGATCAACCTCGAGACACCCCCAGGAATTGGAATTACTGGACCGAGAAATGGTCCGAGATTGAGTGCAGGGGGAGCTGGGGCCGTTGGTGACCTGAATCTCTCGCCTCGTGAACTCAACTAGATCAGAATTGAGAATCCCTTGCTATATGCAAGACAGTTCATTAAAAGCAGGCTTCAGCCTCTAATCTATCTCATGCTTCAATCCGAACGCCGACGAAAATATAGTACTCTTTTCATCCCGAGAGAAAAACCAAGCCGCACCGGTCAAGTATTCCCTCTAGCAGAAACGTAAAATAACGGAGAATGTAGATGCACATCGTTAACAACGGAGGAATGTCTGGTAAGTGGGAGAGTCGGTTTGCTCGGTGAACGGATAGCCAAGGTCGTTGAGAAAGGCCTCCAGGTCCTTCTTCTCGTCGTTCGGGCACTGAATGCCTGCCAGTACCTTTCCGACATCACCACCATAGTTGCGGTAGTGGAACAGGGAGATGTTCTGGTTAGGGCGGAGCGTGGTAAGGAACTTGGCCAAAGCTCCTGGACGCTCTGGAAATTCGAACATGAAAAGACGTTCATCCTTGACGTCGCAGCGTCCTCCAACCAGGAAACGCACGTGTCGCTTGGCGAGCTCGTCGTCGCTCAAATCCTTCGCGGCCATGCCGGCCTTTTCAAGCTGATCCATAATCTTCGCCAAGTCTTCGCGACCCGTCTGCGTAGACAAGGAGATAGCCATGAGGACATCGGCAGACTCGGCACGAGAATAACGGTAACTGAAGGCGGTCACGGCTTGAGGAAGGATCACCTCGATCAGATTTGCGAAAGCACCAGGCTTCTCGGGAATGTTGACGCTTAGCAGTGCCTCCTTCCGCTCTCCCAAAGCAGCACGCTCAGCAACAAAACGCAAGCGGTCGAAATCCATGTTTGCGCCAGATGTGATGGCGACCAGCTCCCGGTTGGTGTCGGGGCTAGGGTTCTGCACGATGTACTTCTTGAGACCTGCGAGTGCGAGGGCACCTGCGGGCTCGATGATAGATCTGGTATCCTCAAAGGCGTCCTTAATGGCGGCACACGTTTCGTCGGTCGAGACCAAGATGACCTCGTCAACCACCTCGCGGGCAAGACGATATGTTTCCTCGCCGACAGTCTTCACAGCCGCACCGTCCGCAAACAGTCCAACCTCCCTGAGGAAGACTCGAGATCCCTCGCCCAACGACCGGGCCATGGCATTAGCGTCGTAGGCCTCGACTCCGATAACCTTCACATGCGGCGCGATGCGCTTCAGATAAACCCCGATACCGGCAATCAGCCCCCCTCCGCCGACAGCGCAGAAAACAGCCTCGAGTTTCTCCAAGTTTGCCTGACGCAGAATTTCCATTCCAATGGTACCCTGTCCCGCAATCACGTACGGATCATCGAAGGGAGGAATGTTGGTCAGACCATGCTGCTTCTCTAGTCGATGAGCTTCCTCCTTGGCAGCGTCGAAGTCGATTCCGTGGAGGATGACACTGCCGCCGAGACGGGCGACATTCAAGTGCTTGATGGCAGGGGTGCCCGAGGGCATGACGATGGTCGCGGGGATCTTGAGCTTACGCGCGGAGAACGCAACACCTTGTGCGTGATTACCTATACACCCGTTAGCTATACTTGAGGTGATTCACGACATTGAAAGGCTCTGACCTGCGGAGCATGCAATGACACCCTTCCACCGCTGCTCGGGGGTCAAATGCGCCATCTTGTTGTACGCTCCACGGAGCTTGAAGCTGAATACAGGGAGCAAGTCCTCCCGCTTGAGGAGCACACGACATTCCAGACGATTGCTAAGATTGATGGCATGATGGAGCGGTGTCTCCTGAATAACATCGTAGACCCGTGACGTCAGGATAAGGCGGAGGTACTGTGCCGTTACGATCGTGGTTAATTATCTTCCGGAAACAGATCCATTGAGCTAGAACCTTACATCTGGGTAGCCATTGGGAAGCAGGAATGCATTTGGGACATCCCAGTTTCGGGATAAGCCCAGCGCGGTGTTTTGATCCTTCTCCGAGGGGGGTGTGGGAGCGGCGGTGTACTCAGTCAGAGCGAGGTTGCTCAGCTTTGGAGTGACCGGAGTTGCCGTCCCGTTCGTGGTGACAGGTTGATCGGGCATAATGGGCCTGTCTTTCCACAGAAGACACTGATTGCGATTTAGAGTCAGGAGAACGCAATCCAAGGAGTCAGCGGCGCTATCGAAAATTCGCCAGTAGTGGCACAAGCACGCCTTCGACAAACGTTAATCCTTCCCGCGGGGCCACCCAAATTCCGTGATCGGAGCGGAACTAGTTGACTCATCAACCCTCACCTTGAGCCCTAATTTCCCTGCAGGTAAAAGGTATTTTCTGCGGCATCTCGTTGAATAATTTGATATCACATGCTGAGATCAGTTAAGCATTATCTTGCTATACTCATACCTGAGCGTGTAAGGTTATGCTCATCCTTCTGGATGGTCTGACTTGTGCAATATGCGATAACCAGTACCACATACCTCTCACATGACATGACCTAGTAATAAGTCTGATGATGATCGTGTCAGAAAGCTTGGCTAACTATAAACTCATGACATTCAAGTGACTTACTCTAAGTGGACGTCGATCTCAGAATGTATATAAGCCTAAATTCAGTTCGTCTTCTGGAAAGTCGTGTATCATGATTCACGACTAGTTCCTGTGTGAGAAAGTGGATAATGTCCAGTCACAAGAGCAGGCCTAGCATTTATCTTCAAGGACAACGATAGAGCAAGTACTAGTTAGCTACCTGTACACAGGACTTCCCCTCTCATTAGCCTTGATTAGGTCCTCTTTCCACCAGCGTAGACAGGTACATATGGTGTAAGTAGCTTCCAATCGCCGTCAGTGAAGGATGTAAAAAAGCAAGACTATGGTACCGTACGATACGGTACTGAATCTTACCGCAAAGATCTCCGGATCCTCCGCAACGTCATGTTGTCTGAAGATCCATAGATCGAGGTGAGATCTGCCTTCCTCAATTTGAAAAGAGAAAAGAATCTGCTTGAATCATTCAATCACTCTATCTACTATTCGATCCTCGCAAGGTTTTCACCTGCAGTGTTCTCTTCCATTATCTGTTGGACCTCCGAGTAGTGGCGTGTCAGTCGCCCCCGAAATCCGCGCAGCCGATAACTTTTTGCGAATCCGACAACTCGCCCCGTGATACCTCCTCCAAAGACAAAATGCTCAACGAACCCCTCCCTTCCTCCATGGAGGACAACCCGTACGTACCGGTCATCTTCATCGGTAGCTCGTGAGATGCGAAGGAATAGCGAGATGGCTAACAGTCACAACCCACCAGCCAATTCAAGGAGGAGACCTCTCTCCAGAAATTCCGCAGACGGCTCAAGGAGGAACCCTTGATCCCGCTAGGTGAGTCGAGATCGAGACACGCATCCTCCAGTAGCTCGAGCTAATGCAGACTTTCGCATCCAGGATGCGCCGCCACATGCTATGCCCTCTACCGCGCGTACAGGTCGATGAAGGCCGGGGACTCGGTCGAAATGAACAAGATGTTCCGCGCCCGTATCTACGCCCAGTTCTTCACACTTGTTGCTGTTGTTGCCGGAGGCATGTACTTCAAGACAGAGCGGCAGCAACGAAGGGAGTTCGAGAAGATGGTGGAGCAGCGGAAGGCACAGGAGAAGCGGGATGCTTGGCTGCGGGAACTCGAAATCCGGGATAAGGAAGATAAGGATTGGAGGGAGCGTCATGCTGCCATTGAAGCTGCTGCTAAGGAGGCGGGCACGAGGCCGGTGCCGAAAAATATTCCAGAGCACGATGCTGCTCGGTCGGCTATTGAGCCTGCCGATGAGAAGTCGATCGGGGTACTAGCCGCTGTGAGAGATTTGTGGATGCGGCAAAAGTGAACTTTCTCATTACGAACGTCTTGGAAAAGTCCATCGTCTATTCTTCACGATAACATGTACATATATACATTCGGGGACCTGTAAGAGTGCGAGAAGCTCTCCTCCACAAATTTTGAGCCAGATGCCTTGTAGCAGAAGGCAACACCCGGTAGACTCAGTCCATGGTCGACTTTGAGATTGATTCAACTCGCGATTTGTTCATCGATATATCGTCTCATAGTTTCGAACTCGGCTTTTCCAGTCTGCCAAATTGTCAATCGACAAGCTTAGAACACAGGGGCAATCCCTCATACCGAGACGAGATACCGTATATGTTGCTTTATTACAAGCAACCAACAGATTAGCTATGAGCTTCTGAGCCATTCTGCAGATACTCACCAAGTCCGTTACGTTGCGATGCCGCTCGAATCCTGAACGAGCATAACTGCGCAACTCATCCCGAGTCGGCGAATCAGGAATCTCTTCATGGCAGAGATATCAATCAGCTTGCAAGACTCAAAGGCATTGCATTTCAATCTAGACTTCCGAGTACGGGAGACTAACTGTTCAGCGCCCTGACTATCTCGCGCCATAGACCGAGGACACGCTGTCTTTGGATGAACTAACAGTCGCATCAATATAATTTACTTCAAAGATGCTTGATGCGGATAGATTTACATACATGATCCAAGCTAATTGCTGGCTTTCTGAGTTTCGAAGGCTGGCTGCGGGAGACCGAGGCAAGCAGTCTCGAAGACGGACGCATCTTTCATAAGCTGCCTAAGTCGAGAGACGGGAAGTCGACAACATCGACCATTAAGACGACTCAATCTTCTTATCGACGGTACTCTGGTAAGGTATACTCGAAAATAGCCATGACATGTTCAACTGAATGTCATCCAATGGCGGCGGAAGACAAGGCGGTGAAATAGATTTTCAAGTGGTGTATTGGTTTGTATCATACAATTGCATACGGTACATCATACCTGCCTAGGTATACCCAAGGTACCTGGTTTGGTGGTTTCGACAGAGAGATCTTCATGCATCTATTCTGTGCCTTCTATCACAGGCAAACGGGTCAGTGATCATCATATTGCCGAATATGAGAATCACATGAAAACAAAGCTAAATCAAGCTGTGGGACGTCTGAATCTGTTACTTCCGTTGACCCCGTTAACACCAAACCATTGCATGGGCAGGTTGTACAGATCACCCCTCCTTTTTATCTGACTCCTATTACTTGGCTTCATCTATGAACTTGGCACCTTTGTCGGGATAGGCAACTTCGTATTCATCGACCGATTGATCCAAAATGCCGTCCATTTCGTCCGTCGAAGCCGTCTTGTCTACTGCGGAGAAGGATAGCTCCAAACTCCTCGGCCTGGCATTCGGCGAGCAACGCATCACGACACCTGGGCAATACCTTCCTAGAACTGGTTAGTAGGTGAAGAAAACGATTGTTCAATCACTGATGCATGAACTCTGAATCTAGATGCACAGAAAGAGCCCCAGATCTCCTCCAACGTATCATCTGGCACCTATATTGTCATCAGTCTGGACCTCGACGCTCCATTCCCATCATTCGGCTTTCTAGGACCCATCCTTCACTGGATTCATCCGGGATTTGAGCCATCGAAGGATACCACCGTGACGGGAGAGACCATCCTGACAACATCCGCCCCTTTCGTTGCGAACTATATCGGCCCTGCGCCTCCACCGGGAAGCTCGCCGCACCGGTATGTTTTCTTGCTGTATGAGCAGCCAGAGGGCTTCGATGCCGAGAGGTATGCCCCAAAGGGTGGAAAGCCTCTTGGTAACTGGCAGAGGATAAGGTATGATCTTGATGCATTCGCGAAGGAAGTGAAATTGGGACCAGTTTTGGCGGCGAACTACTTCCGCAGCAACTGAGATTCGATCATTTGTTTCATGCAGAACTGAGATAGTCATAATATTTATTGCCATAGTAGTTCTCACGCAGTCAGTCATATCAAACTTAGAGTAGATACGTACATAGGCTGTGGAAATGGTCTGGACTTCCCGGATGTCATTGGTTGTGACTGGGATGATCACGTGCCTTGTTCCTGGCTTCCCCGAACTTTTTTTCTGCTCCGAAAAAAAGATCGCGCCGCTGAGAGGATAAGTAGCATCAGCATTCTCCAGTTTCTAGTGGTGGTGGTTGACAGTCATGCGGTGTCCTTCTCTTGCACGGTTACCTCACCGTGCTCTATCTGGCTTGACCAGATCGCCTGTGCGTCTTCAGTCGCAGAACTTCTTGTATCAACGATGCGTGTCGACGGCCGCTCTCCGTTCACCCATCGCCGGCCCGGCTTATCAGTCGGTTTTCAACAGACACAATTTGCAACGGCGCAACGCCTCCGCTGCTACCGCTGCCGCTGTGTATGTATTTCCTTCATTGATTGTTGAATACCCTTGAAATTGCCGGAGTCTATCTTGTGTTTCGTGTTCAATCGCTAATCTCGTTCTTCCGCTCAGTCTCGAAGCCGCCGCTTCGAATCCCGACGGTCTTTCTCAGGAGGCAATCATTGACAACCTTGACCCTGCTGAAGCGATCAGACTGTCCAGACTCCGGAACATTGGTATTGCTGTAAGTCATCTTCGGCGAAATTCAAGCATTCCGTGCAGGCACAGCTTTTGACTGGTCCTTATAGGCACACATTGACAGCGGAAAAACCACCTGTACCGAACGAGTCCTCTTCTACACTGGTCGTATCGGGGCCATCCACGAGGTCCGCGGTCGTGACAATGTTGGTGCCAAGATGGACTCGATGGATCTCGAGCGTGAAAAGGGTATCACTATTCAGTCCGCAGCAACGTTCTGTGACTGGGTAAAGAAGGGAGACGATGGAAAAGAGGAGAAATACCACATCAACCTGATCGATACACCAGGACACATTGATTTCACCATCGAAGTCGAGAGAGCGCTGCGCGTTCTCGATGGAGCTGTCATGATCCTGTGTGCTGTGTCAGGTGTCCAGTCCCAGACTATCACGGTCGACCGCCAGATGCGCCGCTACAACGTTCCTCGAATTTCCTTCGTCAACAAAATGGACCGTATGGGTGCCAATCCTTTCAAGGCCGTTGAACAGATTAACACCAAGCTTAAGATCCCTGCTGCTGCCGTTCAAGTGCCAATTGGTGCTGAAGACGAGTTCGAAGGTGTGGTCGACCTGATTCGTATGAAGTCCATTTACAACGAAGGACCGAGCGGTGAGCATATCGCGATCAAGGATGAGATCCCTGAGAAGGTCAAGTCAGTTGTGGAGGAACGAAGAAGGATGCTCATTGAGACGCTTGCCGATGTCGACGACGAGATTGCTGAGCTCTTCCTGGACGAAACTGAGCCTACGGAGCAGCAGCTCAAGGCCGCCATCCGACGAGCAACCATTGGTTTGAAGTTCACCCCCGTCTTCATGGGTTCTGCACTGGCCAACAAATCTGTGCAGCCTATGCTTGATGGTGTCATCGACTATCTCCCCAACCCATCCGAAGTCGAAAACCTCGCCCTTGACCGCAAGCGCGACGAGGCCTCCGTCAAGCTGGTCCCCTACAACTCCCAGCCCTTTGTTGGTCTTGCTTTCAAGCTGGAAGAAAGCAATTTTGGGCAGTTGACCTACATCCGCGTGTACCAGGGTACCCTCCGCAAGGGTGCCAACGTCTTCAATGCCCGCAACAACAAGAAGGTCAAGATTCCTCGCATTGTTCGCATGCACTCCAATGAGATGGAGGAGGTATCAGAGATCGGAGCCGGTGAGATCTGCGCCGTGTTCGGTGTGGATTGCGCCTCTGGCGACACTTTCACCGATGGGCAGCTCGGTTACACCATGACTTCCATGTTCGTGCCCGAACCTGTCATCTCGCTTTCTATCAAGCCGAAGAACAGCAAGGACTCCGCCAACTTCTCGAAAGCTATGGCTCGTTTCCAGAGAGAGGATCCCACCTTCCGGGTGTCCTACAATGCGGAGAGTGAGGAGACCCTGATTTCTGGTATGGGTGAATTGCATCTTGACATCTACATCGAGCGCATGCGTCGCGAATACCGCGTCGACTGTGTGACTGGCCCGCCTCAGGTCGCGTACCGCGAGACCATCGGTAACCGAATCGAGTTCGACCACTTGCTCAAGAAGCAATCGGGAGGTCCTGGTGAATATGCCCGCGTCGTCGGCTGGATGGAGCCCACCGGCAAACTTGAGGACAACAAATTTGAGGAACAGATTGTTGGTGGAAGTATCTCCGAGAAGTTCCTTTTCGCTTGTGAGAAGGGTTTCAACCTTGCTTGCGAAAAGGGTCCGCTCATCGGTCACAAGGTCCTTGGTACCAGGATGGTGATCAACGATGGTGCTACCCACATGACGGATTCGTCCGAAATGTCATTCAAGAACGCTACCCAGCAGGCCTTCCGCAAGGCTTTTATGGAAAGCAACCCTTCTGTCCTTGAGCCCATGATGAAGACCGTTGTCACCGCTCCTGGTGAGTTCCAAGGTGACGTTATCTCTCTCCTCAACAAGCGTAATGCTACGATCAATGACACCGAGACTGGTGTGGATGAGTTCACCGTGTATGCGGACTGCAGCTTGAACGGAATGTTCGGCTTCAGTACGCATCTGCGTGCTGCCACCCAGGGCAAGGGTGAATTCACCATGGAGTTCAGCCACTACGAGAAGGCTCAACCTCAATTACAGTATGTGCAATCTTTCCGCTCCTGATAGCCAACGCACCGCTCTGAACAATCACTGACCATTTCTACTTACAGGAAGGAACTCATCCAGAAGTACCTGAAGGCTCAGGCTGACAGGCACAAGAAATAAACGCTATGGCCATCGTCCCTTGCAGCCCTTGGCCGTTCCATACATATCCGGCTGGACAGTCTTTTACGAATCTTCTTCTGCTCAAGATGAAGCTCATACATACCCCTCGAGCGTCTTGACATTTACTCCTACAGCGATCTACTTCTCTCCATGTATTCTCATCTCATGTCCTCTTCACCTTTGTGCCAAAAGATTTTGGAGCCATGTATCAATATAGACAAACCCTGTGGGTCTTTTGAGTGATTCTCTTTGGCTTTTGACAATATACCTTGTTATGGAGCTGGGAAAAGCGAATTCTAAGATAATTGACATTTGTCATATATGCACCCAAACACTGAGCTAAAAGTGACCAGACAGCCATTTCTGCAGCAGCATATAACGGCACTGTATTAACTAGCCGCCGCGAAAACCTCAATGTGCATCTTTCCACGAATGTCGTCTCTCAAGCGATTTAGCCACTCAGGCTTCCAGAGCATCCACTGGATGGCTGGGCAGTGCATCAGTTGGTCTCGTTATGCACGTCTGGACATCTGCTGGAGGGATGGTGCGGTTCATCCCAGTACAGCTAAATCGTTCTGCAACAGCGTCAGTGGTAATTCTGTGCTGGCTGAGGTCCTCAAGATCTGGTAAGTCATAGCCGTCCGTGCGACAGTTGGCTCCGATACGAAACTCTTTCATGATGGTGGGTAAGGTGTCTCGCAGATCCCGGAAGCGTTCCGACCACGGGCTGCCTATGTAGGTTTCCGCTCTCAGCTCGTCCACCTCCTTTGGTCCCACCATAGAGATGATTCCTGATGCCTTTGCCACGTCTACCTGCGAGATGTACTTGTAGACTACTTCAGCAACTTCTGGGAAGGAATCCCTGTGTTTCCAAAGACGTATAATGAGGATCGCTGTGTGTTAGTACTGCTTCATCGTGTATGCTTCCCTGGGTGTGCATGCTTTGAACCTGCTTCGACTTACTTTCGTCCATTTGAGCACGCGGGCGACTTGGACAGATCCTTGGCCACCACGAAGCCGCAAGTCCCGATCACGATGCAACTGAGTACGGCTCTCACTCTCCGGCCAGATTCAATAACCAGGGCCTGCTGGGCAATAGAATATTGCATGGCGCCCAGCCATGCGTCGCCAGCTCCTCTGTGAAGTGGGGCATGGAAATCGTACACTCTCGCCTCCTTCATAGCAATGTCTTCGAGTGTCTTTCCGAAGGGTTGCATATCACACTGGTCAGACTCTTTACGAGATGCAGATATGGCCCTTGATGAGATCCACGTCGCGAAGATAGTCAAACTTTGGAGGCGGATCCAGCTCCTGCTTGCAGGTCCAGACGAACCCCTTCCAGTCCGCTGAAACCAATTGATGCGGAGCGTAGACGTTCAATAAAAGCGTTGGAGACTTGAATTTGGATCAAGCATGTGTCACTGCCGGGGCAGCGACGAGCAGCCCACTCTCGCTCTGCCGTTTCTTTCTCAGGGCTCCAATAGTGGGCGTTGAAGGACGAATTAAAGTCACCGCCCTTTGCAGTACCAGCCTCGCGTGTCCTCTTGGCCATTTTCCGTGGTCGTTTTGATGTGTCTACTGTGTTGTGTTCTGTCGTCAGCTTTTGTTGCTATATATGAGCAATTGAACTGATTCAATTGCTATAGTCGCGAGTGCCGGAAGGGGTTGAGGGAGTTGACATATCGATGCTCCCGTCAGCTCGGATGAGCCGTTGTGATGAGCCAGTCATTGAGAAGGCCTTCTCTGATCCACTTGTGGTAGGTTTCCCCATCCGAAAATCGCTGGCAGTGCTCTCTGAGCCTGTCTCCATCTCGCAGTAATTCAATTCCCCATTTGGGTTCCGTTATCCAGGAGTCGATTCGTCCATCTCCATTTCCTTGGATCTCATAACCAAGGCACTAGTCTTGCCCTTGCCCTCGTTACCCTCCTTGCCCTCCTTGGCCATCTTCACCTTCTCCTTAATGGCCTTGAGGAGCTCCTGGGCCTCGGCGCGCTGCGAGCGACTTCTGCCTCTTCAGCAGCGGCGGCCTTCTCTAGCTGATCAACTTCGGCCCGCTAATATGATGATATCGTATATCAGCCTCAGCTCACTACTATATGTATATAGTGGCAATGGAAGTCTTACCAAGGTCTTGATGGACGAATCTATCTTCTGTGCCTTCTTCTTTTTGATGGCCTTTTTGTCTTTCTGTCGCAGGGCACGGGGTCTGTTATTGTGTTTCGGTGCTTCCATTTGGTAGCACCCCCCATTCTTGATGATGACTTGCTGCTACATCTGTTAGATTCAACTTCAATTTTACATTGTTAACTGGACATGGAATTACCTGTATTATGCGTGCCATTGTTGCTGGTGCTGCTGTTGTTGGTGTTGTTGCACCCATCGTTTGTATGGTCTGCAGTCACAGCTCCATCATTCGTATTGTCCGTAGCATCTGCCTCCTAAGGGAAGGAATAGTCTCAACGCATTCAATAGTATTCGAATCAGACTAGCAATCGTAATAGTAGCTAAATTGGCCAACTACATAATGAAACGCACGGTACCACTCATCTTGAAATTGAGCTTCTGGGGGTCGACCAGATGCAGTTGGACTCCTGGGGAAACTTGAGAGGAGGTTCTTTCTGGAGAATTGCCGTAGGACTGCCTCACATAGTGAGGTGACAGATGATGAGTCGTTGTGACCCCCGCACATCCCAATATGCCTTGCCTTTATACAGAAGGACACTATTGGGCCGAGCCCGGGGCATCACCTTCCGACACGGCGATGTGGGCAGACGGCAGGTGGAGGAAGTCTTGGGTCGGCGCGTGAATTGTAACTGTGGCTGTGACGGCGGCCGGCTCCGGTGCCTCAGTTCGCTTGTTCTTGTGGGCGATGCGGTGCCTGGCATGGCTTTGAGGAGCTCCTCGTTTGAGGCGCTCCTGACGACTGCGAAGGATCGCGTAGTTGGTCTCGATCGTGTCTTTGACCCAGAAATGCAGATCCCGGGTCCACAGCATGTCGGAGAACGCTGGGTCGGCGATGGCCGATTTGATCTGCGGAGTGAGGCTGACCTGCGTCATCGCTTCTTGGATGTCCATGTCACGGTAAGAGGCAGTTTTCAGGACTGCAATGTGCCCGCATGCATAATCCAGAAGATCGTCAGGGCAGTGATCTATCAGGCCGATTAGCGTAGCGCTGGAAGATCTGGCTGGCCGTGGAGGTCTCAAACCCAAGGTATTCTAGCACAGCGGCACTCTCTCCCTCAGTCGGAATGTCCATGGAGATGGAAGAATAGGAATGTAGACAGTAGAGTATGGGGAGATAGGGTAAAGAAGGAGATGAGAAGTTAGGAGACCAAAGCGGGAAGATTTTTGTAGGTGACAGCTGCACAATGGTGTGGTAGCCTATGTGAGTATGACAATAGTAAGAAAGAGGTGAATTTACCTTCATAGCTACCATGGAAGAAGTGAATGAAAAAAGGGAACGAGTATGGTTGGTATTCACAATGACAAAATGACCTAAATGAGTTTGGGATTATAGAAGGGTTCTTGATGTATTACTGAACGTCTCTCCCCTCCCATGGTCTGACGGAATGGCAAGTGACTTACAAAGTCGATATCATGCTCTTACTGATGGCGGTAGATGAATGGGTATATATTGGGGCTGGTTACGGAAGATGACTATCGAGCTATTTCCCGGGGTCGTCGGGGAATATCAAAGGATACCGTTACTCCTCGAAAGCTCTGAGCACAGCAAGAGCAGCAACGGAGAAAGTAGCCACACGGTTATGACCTAGAACGCATCAGTTCAGTGTCTGTCTGGGGAAGAGAAACATTGAAAGGAGTTTGCATACCACCGTAGCCTACACGTTCCCATCTGACCTTCTTCACGGCCGAGTTCTTCCCTGACCACCTGTTCTCCCAGATCTTCACCTCGGTTGCGCCACCCTCTTCCTTTTTCTGGTACACAAGGGTGCCAGGGGCGTCTTTCTGGTTTTCACCAGTGGCAGCAATCCAGACATTACGACCTTCGTACCATGGGATCTCGACGTCATTGAACGCATGAACGATTGCGAGATCCAAACCTTTGCTGGCGTACCCTGCCTTCGCATCTTCCTCAGCCGATGGTCCGACGCCTGTCAGGCGTGCAAGTCGAGCGGCCGTGTCCCAGTGGTCGACGATATGTCTTCTTACCCATCTTTGTACACGAGGGTAACCCATCAAGGGAGAGAGCATCGGGGGCGTAATACCTTTGAAGCTGTAGGATTCGATAAGATTTCGCAGGTTACTGAATGATGCGAGGAGGACTACGCCTGCGAACGGCTCGGGGTCCTGAATAGCGGGTTGGATAGCTGCGGGATCCGGCGATCCGAACGCGTAGCGTTCAGCGACTGCAGCGCTGACAGCCGTCCCCAAGCTCTGCCCCGCGATGACGATCCTGGATGGCGGGATGTTCAAAGAGCCAGCGGTCAGGAAATTGATGAGGGAGACACCGTCGGTAATCAAGCCTTCTTCCGTTGGGGAGCCGGTGGACACTCCGAACCCACGATAGTCAATTGCAAATACATGGACCGGGTTGGAGGGCGTTGACAAGCCCAGAAACATGCGATAGATTTCCGGTCTCTGAGCAGAGCCGATATGCGCGGCATTGCCGTGGACTGCGGTTGATCTAGGATGTTAGCGTACTGCAGCTTTTGAGTGGAGTCGCGAGGTGAAGAGATCAATGCACTTACAGTTGACGACTACTCGAGCGTCAGGGTCGTTGGCTAAGAATTTGAAAGCTGGGGTTCGGGTATAGTCTTCAGCTGGTCCCGATGGCTCGTTCGCATTCAGTTCCTCTTCGTGCTCACGACAGAGGTGTAGAGGGAGTAAATGCCAGCCATAGATCGTCTCATTATCGGGAGTAACGAGATTAAATGGTTGCACCTGCGTTTCTGGCCAAGTCAACAACGACCACTTCACGGATAGTTGGGCGTTTCCACGTACTCAGGAATCCGAAGCGTTCGACCTGATTGACATCCTCCCACAGAGAGGGGTTGACTTTGTTTGCATACAAGGCACTATGCAACAGTTATTAGTCGCGATCTTAGACCTGTGGATAAGCAAAGCGTACAATCTTTGGACATTGGGCCATGTGAGGGCGCAGATAAAGCTCACATATACCAGACCTCCAGCGGCCAGCGACCAGTAGGCCTTTTTGAAGATTGGTTTTAACTCGACCATTGTGAAGTGGGATCCGACAGCCAAAAAGCTATGAGCACGCAAGCATTTCTCTCAATAAGCTGCCGAAAGAAGAGAGCAGAGTATGCGAGTTATGAAGAGATAGGAAGCGTACCTCGGAGATCCACCAGATAAAGTCTGAAAGATAAGCTTCTAATGGGGAGAAATATTACCAAAAAGTCATTGGGATAGATAGATGATCATATTTATATCTAAACGTCAATTTGAAGCAGCTGAGAAAAAGAGTCAGTCATAAAATGATGGAGTAGTGACATCCCCGGGGCATTTAGAAGCGGCGTGATTTCATGGCTCATAATTCTCCGCGTTCCTTTTCTTCTTCTCCGCAACTCTCCTTCGCCTCTTGCAACTCTTCCCCTCCAGTCACTCACAAAGCCTTTGGAGATGCTTCTGATCTCCTCTAGCAAGGGTTTTCCATCGACTGCACCGTGTGTGATCGCTCAGCATGGCTGAGAAGCGCAAACTCTCCACCCGCGACCGTCGCGAGCCCTCCGCGAAAAGACGTCAATCTGAAGTCGCATCTCAATCTCACACTCCACAAGGCTCTTCTTCGAAGAAGAAAGGTTCTACGCCAAGTGTTGCTCACACGCCCCAACCTCCTCCACCTGAACCGGAGGTCATTGAGAAGCCCCTGCCGACAAAGATCAAGGATGGAGAGGCTCTCCCCACGCTGTCCTCGCCGCAACCCGCCGACCTTTCATCCAAAGAGTATCAGTCAGTCGCTGAGAGGTGCGTTCTTCCGGGTTTCATCGAGTGCAATGGCCTTCTCTTTGTGCTTGCATCTATTTGACTACGTGCTTTACTGACGCGGTTCCTTTGACTCCTGTAGTGCTGTCCTCCTCGCCTCTCTGGAACGATCGAAGAAGAAATGGCTCAGCGACGGCATTCTAGAGCGATACTACACCAAACCCAAGAAGTCCAAAAAAGAGCAGATTGAAGGCAAAAATCCTCCCAAAGAGTCCATGCTGAAAGTTGGACCTTGCAACATCGCCATTGGGCCTCATCTTTTCGATGCTATGCTGTACACCGTCAAAGATCCTAACGCGCCGCCACCGATTCAATACACTCCCCCTCAGCGGCCGATGGTTCACTACGGCCATCCCAACAATTTCCAGCAGTACCATTCCTATCCTCATCCGCCACTATCTCAGCAGTCACGCCAGCCCCCTCATTACTCGCCCGCCCACTCGGCTTCACCACAACCGGCTTACCCTCAGGGCAGCCAACATCCGCCTGCACACCCCGCCCGAACACCCAGTCATCCGCCTCCTCACAATGCTCCTCGTCCCTCATACACCCCTCAGTCAGCCCAGCGCCCGCCCGCGTCTCAACCTGCGCAGCCCCCTCAACCTCCAAAGCCCAGTCCGGACCCAGTCATTCAGATGCTTGCAACCCGAGCTGCTTCAGACCCCGATCTCAAGGCGTTGATGAGAGTGGTTGCTAGCAGCAAAGCGTCTCAGGAACAGCTCCGAGCGTTTCAGGCTCATATTGATGAACTGAATGCGATCATTCGTGCGAGAGAGCAACAGCAACAGCGGCAGCAACAACAAGGGCAAGCTCCAGGCAGTGCTCAATCGCAGACGTCACGCCATACGCCGCAACCTGCACAGCAGGGTCCGTCGCAGGCCCAGCCAGGCTCGACCACCCAACATCGGCCGCAATCACAGTCACAAGCTAAACCGCAGCCGATGCCAAGAGTGGAAGTTCAAATTCCCAAGCCGTCACCAGCGATTCAGTCTGCAGTACAGAGTTCCAGCCAGACGCCGACGAAGCAACCTCAAACTCCCACTCCTCAGAAGTCCAATGCTGCTCCTCAGGTCAAACAGGAGCCCGGAACGACTGCGACAAGGCAACCGGCCCCCGGTGGAGTATCTAGTCCTAGGATCGCGGTAGTCCCGCCACCCCCTCCAGGCCCGGCTTCCAGTGCTCAGCCAAATTCGAGTCCTGCAGTACGACCTCCCAACCACACTCCAGCACCCCGTCCAGGTGCCCAGTATCCGCCATTCCAAGGCCAATCCCCTTCAGTTCAGTCACGTCCACAGCAACACGGGTCTCCTGCCTATTATCGTCCCGCTCCTCCCCCGCCTCCTCCTAGGGTGGGCTACAAGTCGGTTGTCTTTGAGTTTACTTCGCCATTGACTCCCTACGGAAGTAGCACTTCGGGCCACGCAGGTTCTGGAGACCGGTATTTGTTTCCCGAGTACTCTATCCTAGAATGGCTTCCCGGAGGAAACACAGTCCTAGCGTCCTTCTTACTCATTCGTAAGGTGGACCCCAACACACCGTTCCCCATAGAAGATGCTTCAGTGACGACCACATCCCGAGCCAAGGGCAAATCGACCTCCAAGTCGAAGAAAGCGGATAAGAACAAGGACAAGGCAGCGGAAGGCGGGGAAGGCAAAGAGAACGACAAGCCCGGTGAGGCCGCTAAGGAGAAGGACAATACTCAATCTTCTAGTAATCAGGACTCCGCTACGACCGCTACTGACTCCAAGCCGAACGCAACTCATTCGGCCAAAGCGTCAGACGATAAAGGCAATCAGAAGGCTCAGACTGAAACTCCCAGCAAATCTAAGGAGTCAAAGGAAGATGCAAACAAGTCGAATCTCAAGGAGTTCTACCAGCCCGTCACGATTCGCATCTACAGCGCCAACCCGAAGTTCCTAGAGCCTCTGGGCCGGGTGGTCAAGCCGCCAGACGAGGTGCGCAAGTACATGAATGAAATCATGGACCGCGCGGAACGCGCCCCCGAGGGATTCCTCGCCTTGCGTCTTCCGCGCGAGAAACAAGATGAACACGAGCACCAGGACGCGAGCAAAAGCGGAACTCCTGCTCCAGCGGCCAACTCAGGCGCGCGCAGTCGGTTCCTAAAGAGTAGCGCTGCGGATGAGGAATCGGAAATCGAGAATATCAATGGGCCTGTCGAGGAAGAAGACGAAGAGGAGGAGTTGAAGGACTTTTATGGGCCCCCGACTGGTCTCACGCCTCTTAGAGTATGAAATGGAGGCCTATGGCGAGTATTCAGCTCGCATAAATCATGTATTATATATCCTGTTCGTGGTACCTCTGTAGCGTCAGAATTCATGAAACACAGAATCAATGCTGGTTCATAGCATGGCAACTCTCGTTAGATGGACTTTCCAGACCAACGACTCATCATGGCTCATGCCGAGAAAAATCAACCTCGTACGTCTGAGTAGCACGCATCCCATTGATTGCCTGCAACCCGATAAAAACGTGTTGAGTCGCCTTGGGGCACGCTGAATTTGGTATCAAACACTCCCACCCCCCTGTCCAGGCCTATCGCCAATCAATCCAGCGGTCTCCAGAAGCCATCTCGCGCCCTCCCTTGCAGAATCTCCGGCTCCAGCTTTCAGATTTAGGTTTCGTCTCCGTTCAGCCTCACGAGCTTCAAACTCCCACTTCGCCCGCTGCAACTCGACTGCACTCTGCCTCGGCTCTGCTGAGGATGCGTCTGAAGGCTCGGGGACCAAGCCCCATATTTCCAGAGTGTAAATGTCTATCTGCCTTTTAACCGTTTGTTCCGACAGTGACGTAGTAGCTGGGGGGAGGAACACGCCGTTGTGGCCGATGGACGACGCATAGAAGGTTGCGGATTCGAGACTCGCGTCAATGGTCAAGCTGCCTGCTCCAAAAGGCATAGGCTTCAGATGTTGGCTTCGAGATGGAGCTGGAATCTGGCATCCAATCGCTATGCCCGTACTGGTGGAGAAGTATGCTACGGGGCAATTGGGCTTCTGCACGGAGGGCGAAGGATTCCCTGGCAAAAGCTGGTGCTTTGGCGAAAGCTCAAAGAGACAGGGCAGGGCTGAAGAGTCGGAAGGCTTTGTTGAAGAATGGGACAATGGTGCAGATTTCCAGGGCTGCGGAAGGTACGCTCCCAGCGTGATCATGCTTTCTCCATGTTCGGATGATTCAGACACAGCACCCTCGAGGAGGAGTAGTGTGCCAGCGTTCCATGTGAGAACGTGGTGAGAGAAAGAGGTTAATGATGAACCGTGCGCAGCTGTCGAGAAAACGGGATGCAGGCGCATGTTGCCCCGGAGTAGATTGACGTTCGAGGTAGGAGAAGGGAGGAAGAATGAAAGATGAGATACAACACTCGACTTGAGGATCGTCGATTCGAAACTTCCGGGAAGCAGAATTGTCGATGGAGACGTTCGTGGACCATCTGGTGGCTTTTCAATTGTGTCTGTTACTGTTGCATCGGATCCACTCTTTTTCGTGAAATCCAGGTTCTTGCTGAACAGAAGATGTTCGAAAAGCGGCGTCAATGGATCGAAGAGATATGGTAAAGCGGTCAAAGTTATGTTCGCAAATGATCGATAACTGATACCACCATCGGAGTCTTCAATATTGAAGGCAGCCAGAATGGTATCAGCCTCTTTTCGAATGCTCTCCATTCGGGTCTCGTTCAGGTCTGAGGTATACGCATCCACTAGCTCCAAAGTCTTCAAAGGTGCAATGACAATCAAGAGCATCAGAAGACGACGGAATGTAGCGACGGATATTCGAGCTTCATAGACCTTCTTGTCGATTCGAGAGTCGTGCTTGAACACGTCAATAGCATCCAAAGATTGCAAGGCGGCCAGGGCGAGGTCATCATCATCCTCATCCTCATCCTCGTAGTTATCGTTGGCAGGCGCATCAACCTCAAAGCCTGCTACATGCGATTTGGCAGCGGCAAAATCCCCTGTCTCCTTATGTACATCCTCCTCGCCTGGAGGCCCACCGACATCACGCCTCCCAACATCAGCGAGACTTCCGAACAAAAGCCTGATGCGGTCCTTGCGCGCTCGTCGTAGAACCTTCCCATACCGTTCCGTTAGCAAGACTGCAACTTTCACCATGGCCTCGAAGGTCAGAACACTCGGAGCCAATGTATTCTGAAAGGGAAATGCGCCCAAGTACGAAACCATCCGGAAGATCACAGGTCCAGCATCAAGCGGACAATGGGAATCGCTATTGTCAGGAATACCAAGAAAATCGGAAAGAATCTTCTCGTTCCAGTACTTCATGCCCCCTTGATCCATTGCGCGAGAAAAGAAGTTATCTTTGAAGTGAGTGAGCTCCAGCGGAGTGAAGCATTTGGTCGCGAAGCGCTCGGCCAGCAGATGGCTTAAGTGTTCTGTTTCCGCATTAGTTTGGCTTAGCAATCCCCGCTCTTCGCGTGTCAATTGTGTCCAGGAAGTGTATGTTGGTAGAAGTTGGTGCACTGGGGAAGACGTGGTGGTCAGATACTAACCTGGGTTGCCTGCGTGGCCTGGATGTTCGGTCGACTGGCCGACGCCCATTTTGAACAGATAGAGAGGACAAGGGATATAGATCAAAATGTAACGGCCTTCAATGCAGTTCTCAGTGCATACACTCGCTCTATCGATTCACCTCTCGTCGGATGAGTCGAGAAGTGGACAATGGCCGTTGCATGTGGTGGAATGCGGAGTACTTAAAGAGGAATGGGAGTTTACGATAACAGTCAGCTTCAGGCCGCAGATTCGATGGCCAAGACAAGATTATTCATAGTTATCCATATCTGGAGAACCAGAGAGATTCCACGAGACTAATCGGCTGGATGAACAAGATAAGATGCGCTGTTGATGCAAAGAAAGCACCAGAGAGTCTGGACCTTCCATGTGATGACGACGTCACGGAAACGGTAATTAGGTTGCCTTGGCGCCTGGGGCACTAAGTTACATGACAGGTCGCTGCCCCAGGCATCATTATTGCCTTGAAAAGAGATCTACATTCGAACGTCATACTCACAGATATGATTAAGCATAGAATAATGGCGAGAAGCAATTTCACTAATGTTTTCTGATTCATTTCACAGCGAGAAATAGGTATAAGATGCGATAATCAAGGGACAATCCATGCCTTGAGAACGTTCTACAGCATAACAATGCCAACACCTCCCATCCTCTTCTCATCCGGCAGGTTCTTTTCGTTAACTCCTCCAGGAACAGGCGCGGTGCGATAATTGTAGAGGTAGAAGTGAAGCTGGCCATCACCAGCTCCAAATTTGAGTTGCTCGAGGAACAGAGGGTTGTCGTGAAGTGTGAGTGCGTTGAACACATCAAAGCGCGCCTATCACAGATAATGTCAGCTTCTGCAAGTCGAGACGACACAATGGCAGTGGACTCCTCGTAGTTACCTTCTTGGCCAGGATCAGAGCGTCGTTCATCAGCATCAGCAGACGCTCTTTGAGAGCCTTCATGTCATTGGTGAAGGCTGTTTCGGTTGCATAGTAGTACAGGTAAGCAGCACGCACATTGTCGTGCTTGGGGTTCTGAATGACGGTGGATTCGAGGTTGTAGAAAGAGAAGAAGTCTGTGATCTTGTGCGTTTCAGCGTCCTCCACCACGTATGCCCAGACGACCTGCTCTTTCACTGTCTCCGGCTTGTGCACGAGCCAGTGGTCGACTTCCTCCCGTGTAAACGCCTGGTTCAGAGCAAAACGCGACGAATATCGGTGCAGGAGATCATGTACAGCGTCAATGTCTTTGGGTTCCATGGGGCGAAGACCAGGGGTCGAGGTAGTACTGGGAAGGTGGTTCTTGGTGATCTGGCGCGCCTTGGTGGATCCGGAAGGGAGAGGTGAGAAGCCAACTTCGTAAAGCTTCAACCAGTCTAGCGGACGGTGGTAGTAACGGCACGAGCTGACAGGAGTGGGAAGCACCACTCCCGCAGTGTAAATGGCTTGGTAAATGCCGTTGAGGTAGCAACGACGGGTAATCTCTTTGATAAGAACAGGGGTCAACCGCTTTGAACGGAGCTTCTTGTGGATGCAGAGGAAGTTGATCTCAACGACCTTGAGCTTTTGACCGCGCACACTGATCTCTGTCGGGACACCGCAAATGGACGCTACCAATTTGCGCGACTTGGTAGCGCGGACACCGACGTGCCATTCCTTTTTCCAGCCAGGCGACATAAGAGCCCTACAGCCAAATTGTCAGCGCTCAAATAATCCACATCCTTACATGCCGGCAGAAATAGATCCTCGGCCAGGTTGTGCACCCACCAGTGTAGGAACGACTCCGAATATCTGAACCGGAACATGGCATTATCATCCTCCACGTAGTGATATGTCAACAAATCCCACAACTCGTGCAGCTCAGTCTCGTTCGTCAGGTCGAGCGTCACCCATTCAAACCCTTCAATCAGAGTATCCGGTTCCTTCGGGACCTTTTCAGGGTCGATGATCTTGATGGGGCCCCCAGCATCGGTACTCGTCTCATCGAATCGAGGCACAGGCTGCGTCTGCCAGAACTTGTACGAAGCCATGTCCTTCTGATTCTTCTTTCCGGAAACCGACAGACCCGTCAGGAGTTCGGCAATGTTCATCTTGCGCATTGCCTCCGCTGCCTTCTCCTTGTCCATGCCGGCCATCTCGTTCCTGAGAGCGGGGTTGTTCTCCAACAGCGACTCCGCCATCTGAGGGGTTATTTTCATTGCGCCGTCTTTCTCATTCTTGGACTTCTTGTCGGTGGACCGGCCCTCGGGGGCCTTGCCCTTGCGATCCTTGGAGTCGGACATGACCTCTGGCGTATGGAGAGCAGGGTGGTTGAGATTCGGGGGCGCGAAAGCATAAATGGATCTGCGGGAAGGTTTTCAGTTGGCCCCACGTCAATATCTTAAGATGCTTTCGCGGGGGACCACAACAATATAATTTCAACGCTTTTAGATTAACCACAAGCACAGAGGTGATCAGGTGGTAGTGAAGACGACTTCGATTCAAGTGACACGTATCCTCTTCAAGACCTGTATCACCTCGTATTATAGGGTGTTACAGCCTCCTACTATCTATTTCATCCACCATGTGTCCTCCGAATGGACCTCGGAAAGAAAATTATAAGCACACCACCGTAAATCCTTCTCGAGTCACTCCGCTACAGAGCGAGAAAATTAAAGAAATATTTCAGCACATCGCTATGCATTGTTCATGTTCATTTCCAAATATCGGGCCAAAAGGCACTGCGGGCACGTTTTAGAAGGAGAGGCCTTGTTGAAAACCGGTTGAACGCCATGGCCAGAAGTTATGATTCTATATGAGCCCAAAAGAAAACAAATCCACATGGGTATCTTCGCGTTGTTGAAAACTTTTTGACAGGCAGAAAAGATCCGGATCCTGAAAATAGTAATGAACTGTGGCAGCATTATTGGGGACCAGGTTTGGTCTCGATAACGTCAAGAAAACCGCCGACCAGGTGTAAGCTGCCCGTGACAAAAGTCATGACAGGCGCTTCATCATGGCCTACACGGTCTCTCTCTTGTCTCGCAAGCTCACGAGCAAAGTCAACAGCCTCCTCGATGGTACCAAAGACCTTAACATCCGCCTTGGGATCGATGGCATTCCATTTCTCAGCGAGGCCGTTTTGCACCCGTAGCCTTTCGACGTCAGATGGGTTCGTGTTCATGCTTACGAGGTCGGGTCGGTACCCTGCGTCCTTGTATGTCACGTTGGTGCAGAAAATCGCATGGGTAAATGGGGTCTCCGACCCTAGAGCACTTGATAGGGTTTCATGGAGCGCTTGGGCGAGAGCATTGCTGTCGCGAGTTTGTTGGTTGAAGATCAAAAGCCGCAGCTTCTTTTCTGCTGCAGCGCTGGATGATGAATTGATCTGAATCTGGGAAGCGAACCATTGGCCAGCCAGCCTGATGCTTTCCAATGTATGACCGCCGTCAATGTACCATGTGATGTCTTTCTCACGTCTGGTCTCGCATCGGCCGCCTAATCGAGCCGATTCCAATCCCTTGCGAAACTTGGGCGGTAGAGGCCTCTCCATAAAGTTCGAGGGAATATCTTCAAGTCCCAACCTCGCCACGAACTCGGCGGCAGCAGCTGCAGCCAACGACGCATTGGTATATTGAAAGTCGCCGGCAAGGCCAAGCTTGAGCTCACTGCCGCTGTTGAGTTCAGGGTGCCTCGACACAATCTGCAGCTGCGTCCCCTTCTCCTGCGCACGCTTGTGTAGTACTTCCTCAGCACTGGCGTGTTGGGGTGAGCTGAAAGCCTTCACGCCTGGCTTGACAATTCCACCTTTGTGCCAAGCTATCTCCTCCACTGTATTTCCCAGCATAGCAGTATGGTCAATCCCGAGGCTTGTAATGGCAGTTACAACAGGCCGCTCAATCACGTTTGTGCAGTCGTACTCCCCGCCAATTCCACACTCGATGACTGCCGCATCCACACCTTCACTGATATACGTATGGAACGCCATCAGGGTCAAATAACGAAAGTATTGCGGTTTCGTATGTGGATCCGAAGGATTCTCTCCGGCCACTCGAGCGGCCTCCTCCAAGCGGTCCCATACCTCGAAAAAGTATTTGGCGAACTTTTCCTCGGAAAGCGGGGCATTGTCGATTTTGATGCGCTCGCGGGCAAATCGCAAGTGGGGAGAGGTATACAGCCCAACCTTGGTAACTTTTCGGGAAGAGCTTTCCAACTCGGGTGATTGCGAGACAGTGTATTGGGAAAGGATAGATGAAACAAAAGATGAAGTTGAGCCTTTGCCTTTCGTGCCCGCCACGTGAACGATATTCAGTCGGTCCAAATCAGAAGGCTACAGATTTTATAGACGTCCCATCAGTACATGACCATACTTATTCAAGGTGAGCAAGGCTCCTCCAGTAATATCAAAGATGGGAAGAACACACACCTTGTACCCGATGCGTCGGAGCCACTCGATGGTCTCCGGAATGGACCGTAAATTCATGCTCCGCCTGTCTTTCACCTCCTGGATGACGGCGAAGTTGCTCTGCAGCGAATTCAGCGCCGAAATGGCAGCCTAGCCCTGAGATCAGCATTATTTGGATCAAAGGTGCAGGGTCATGGTCACAATGACCGCCAGAGCGTTACTTACACCATAGTTTCGAGCCATTGCGGATGATGAGCAGGACAAAAATCGCACCTGATTACTTCTGAACGGGAAAGAGAACATGAGAAGCCTTGCATCAGAGCTGGATCAAAAAGTTGAAAGGTGGGGAGATTAGAGAGGTACGAGGAGATTATGTGATGCCTGCATGACCGCGGTCTCCGAGACTCGGAGATCGGGAAACTTCCTTACACAGCATCACGTGGGGTCAGTCAATTCTATATAATTGTCGCTTTTCAGATATGGGCGAAGAACGAGTCTGCAGTGTAAGTCCTGTCTAATACTATCTAGAGCATATGGGAACGGTCTCCGTAAGGACCTAAAGCAGGACTAGGACGCAAAACCCATATGTAAATACATTGGGCTGGATGAAAAGCTTTGAACCATGCACGAATGGTGAAATGAGAATACTAAAAAGCAATAAAATATTTGAACAGAAGAAAATCGCAAACCGCTCTCTAGCGTAGAACTACAGAGGAGTATATGCCATAGACGTGCGCTATTATAATGAATAGTGGCAAGGCGACACTTGCAGGGAACAGGGCACAATCACTCAATCCTAGTTTTACCTTCTTCCAAGAAAACCAGGCGAGCATTGCTGTAACCCCTTTGGTGCCTCCTCGCTGGAAGAAATTGTCCAACGATGGGGTCGGAACGTGCTTTGATGAGCGCATCCTGATAACCTTCGGATCCAGCCGTAGGAGTATTCAGTTTTGGCCAGTTGACCTACGTAGGACGTTAGTGACAAATGACCATGCCGACCAATGGGGTAAAGATCAAACTTACATAGAGCATGCCATGCCCGAAGATGAAGCGTGCGCACCAGGCCGAAACAGCAATCCAGAAAAAGACGAATATGCGGATAGGCCAGACAGCAGAGTCCGGCAACCGCCTCGTGAAAATCGAAACAAAGACCATGAACAGACCTGCAGCAAGGATGTAAGGAATTGACTGGATGATCAGCGGCCTGCGGTCAACGAAGAGCTGGACGTTGCCAAGAGCGGAATCAGGAGGCAGATAGGTGCCCAAGAACACATCGAACCCATCTTGTCTGGGGCCGTCCAGGAAGTTGTTGCGAATATAGCGGGTGATGGAATTACATAGATCCTGCACCATCCCAGCCCGGGTTCTTTGACCGGTGCGCGTGAAGTCAGTCTTGAGGGCTCCTGTGCCGGAATAGGCTTTCGAGACAACGTCCGCATTATCAGCCCAAATGTTACGGAACAGGTTCTCAAACTCCTGATCATCGCTAGCTGCTTCGCCTGGACGAAGGACTCCTGCGTCCATGAGCTGCCGCGACACAGCCCATCGCCCAAGCATACTCTGTACCACATTCGTACGGTCAAGGCAGTCCATGCAATTGGTCCGAACGACGCTTGACTGAAGGGAACGAATTTCTAACGATCCGCCAGGAGCGCCCGGATCCTCGACACCACGGAAGTACCCGCCTCGTGTAAGTCCGTCGACAAGACGTTCCAAAAGCAGCTCAGCACGATGCCATCTCAGCCCCTTGGTCTCATTGTGGAAATCGAAATAAATGTAATGGAGGCGGTCCAGTTCTTTTTGCCTCTGGCCGGGCTCTACTACATGGACTTTCTCAGAAGTGTTTTCGTCGGCCTCGGTGTCCTCGATCGAAGAAGACACCAATATGCGCACCAGCTGTTCATAGGCCTTCTTCACGCGCTCCTCCCTGCCTTTCTGGTTGACAAGATTGACCATGTAATTCTCGCCGTAAATTCTGATTTGCTCCGAGAAATGCTTGCGCGCAGCATCGACAGCCGTCTCGACTCCACGAACTTCAAGCTTCGGGATGTACTTGAGGTTGTTGACTTCGGCCCAGTATACAGGTACACTTCCTCGTGTCTGGACGAAGGACATGACCTGGAGATCTTGGCCCGAGCCACCGGATTTATCCTTGGCCATAGACTGCCCTGGCGCAAAACCAGACAGCCCCCCGGCCGCATCATTCAGGATCACGATTTGTTCTGTCTCATTATAGTTCGAAACGTGTCCGTGCTCGTCTATGCCGCGAGAGAAGTATCTGGTCCCACCCCGATGCCTAGATCTTCTGGTGATAAGCGCAAATGTAAATGAGGTTGACTTGACCCTGGCCGGGGTGATACGTAGCATTCCAAATATCACCGGCAGGATGAAGGGGTCAACTCCGGGTTGCGGACCGTAGCGCATACTGGTTGCATCATGTGCTCCAAGACTGAAATCTATAAAGTCCGACTGAATGAAGCGATTCCAGAAAAACCGATCGTCAGCGCGCTTCCACATCGGAAGGCTGGGATCACTCTGAGATTGACGCTGGAAGCTGTTGGTAAGATCCAATGCGTAGGAGAAATACATCGGTCCAGTTCGGAGCAATTCTTTCAATAATGCAAGATAGGTGTCTTCATCATGATCGTGCAACGGACGCTCGCGGAGGGGCAGGAACTCGGTGGCGGCGACCTTGTATACCATGTGTCCACGAAGTCGGCCCATCGGCTGGGCCTTTGTTATGACTATAAGGTATTTGTCTGCGACAGTCAGCATTGCAACAGAGATAGGATGTAGCTGACATTGAACCTACCCAGTTTGAGCTTGATCATTCCCAAGATACCAGCGATGCTAGATATGCGTTTGGCGCCGGATAGGGTACCATCCACAAGGCGCAGGTCGCCGGTTGGGCGGTCGACAACGAGTGTCTGAGCATTAGGTGATGATGGAGAAGTGAATGCATAATGAGAGGGAGAAGCATGCAGGTTGATATCGCGAAAGGGAAGCACAGAAGGAGCCATTGTCGATGTCTCCCGCTTGAGGGGAGTAGACTTGAGACTCGAGAGGATACTGGTTCGGTCAATCTAAACGGAAAGAAGGCAGCGATAGCACGAATTTAGAGAAAAGGGAACGAAATTAATATCAACGCATAATGCGTAAATATTTTAGACAGGAAGATACTAATCAACCCAGAGAAGGAGAGACTGAAAGAAGAAGGCTGGAGATGATTTTCCAGGGAACTATCGTTGAGGACTAGTACGTATTGCTAACATGTGGTTGATAAAGTAAGGTACCCTAAATGATCAGTAAGTCCCACCCTGGAACCTAGGTACGGAGTACCTAGGCAAGATACAGGTACCTTACGTACTAGTACTGCGAAACCTGAGGCCGCAACTGGTATTACTACTACGTAGGACTAATAATACCTAGGTATGATTGGGAGCGCCACACCGCCCCGCAGGTTATTCAGTTGCCTTAGGCTCTTACAAGCCAGTTGTGGCTGACTCCCTTCGTCATCTGCTTCTACCAGACTCCTACAGACAAGACTACAGGAACCTTACCTTACCAGCCAGCCCGCCATCAAACCTCCCCGGTATCCCGATCCCGCCTTCATCACTGTCAAACCACCCCTGAGAGCGTTCTTGCCTCATTCTTATACCACTTTCACTCTCAGAGATCTCGGCGCTTGAGTTCTAAGATACATCCTGAAACAGTGCTTCTCCCAAATCAGTCATTATGGCCTCCAGAGCGCCAGCAGGAACCCGTCCCGGTGCTAGATTCGCCCAGTTCAAGCTTGTCTTGCTTGGTTAGCTTACCCTCTTGTTCTGTCTCGCTGCATTTGTTTGAGTTAAATTACTGACGTCTGTTTGTTTGATTTATAGGAGAATCCGCTGTTGGAAAGGTTAGAGCTCTTTGTAGCCGCTATCTGTATTCTTTCGGTCGCTGACATCTTATCCTTCCAGAGTTCATTAGTTCTGAGATTTGTCAAAGTGAGCTTTGGCCTTCCTCTCCTGGTGCCTGCTGGCTCGTGGAGACCTAGAGATTAACGGTTATTATAGGATCAATTTGATGACTACCGAGAGTCAACGATCGGCGCTGCCTTCCTGACACAGACCATTTCGCTGGACGAAAGCACAACGGTCAAGTTCGAGATATGGGATACCGCTGGCCAGGAAAGATACAAGTCCTTGGCTCCAATGTACTACAGGAATGCGAACTGTGCTGTCGTTGTCTACGACATCACTCAGGCTGTATGCGCCCCGATCAACATTGTCTGCCATCAGGCTACTTCGAGAAACTAATTCAGGCAATTTGCAAATAGTCATCGCTGGACAAGGCAAAGTCATGGGTGAAGGAGCTGCAGCGACAAGCGAATGAGAATATTGTTATTGCCCTCGCTGGTAATAAGCTGGATTTAGTTACAGAGCATCCCGACAAGAGGGCCATTCCGACTGCTGATGCCGAAGCCTATGCGCGTGAAGCCGGACTGCTTTTCTTCGAAACATCTGCGAAGACTTCGACAAATGTGAAGGAACTATTCGCCGCAATCGCGAAGAAACTCCCTCTCGATCAGGCGGGCCCGCGCAATCTGCGCACCACCCCTCGTCCCGGTGTGGACTTGCGACCGGAAGCACCTGGCACGCAGGGCGCCGGAGCTTGCAACTGTTAATTGCCGAAATTTGTACCATCCTCCTCAAATTCCCCTCCCGACATCCGGATTATTTGCCGCTTCCACTTCTTGTGCCTAGATATGAGAGGTCCGCATCTTCCTGTCTTAAGTTTGACCAAGTGATGCCGGCCTTGCTTCGCAATATGTTTTAATGGTGTTTCAGTGACTGAGAAATAGCTTCAGATGGAATGAACAATACTTTGCGCTCCTATCTCAGGTCACCTTGCTTCCAGACTCCTCGACCCCAGGGTATCAACCGGCATCCTTGGCTGCGGAATTCGGACGTCGTGGCAGGATCAATTTGGATTTGACTCTCTAGATGCTATGCAACAGGGCTGTACTTTCGCTTTGTTACCTTGTCTTTGGCTGTTTCTGGTTTGAACCCGGCGTCTGCATTCTCCGGTGGGCTGAGTTTGGGCCTACACTTGTCACTCTTCGTTTGTCTTTATTCACTCCAGGTTACATCAGTATGCTATGCTTATATAATTCTCATTTCAACACCTTGCTCCAAGATTGACGGTTGAGTTGATCATTTGTGCTTCATTTCGCATTATGCAATATAATGTCAAGAAACAAAACGCACGGCTTGAAGCGGTCCAGTGCTCCATGAGGAGGATATCTCCAACGGAGCAGTAATACGAAACAAGGAATATTGTTTCGCAAAGATGTAGGCACTCGGTTTAAAGCGCTTTGCACCACTCTTTCCCCCATGATAGCACGAAGTATGCGGTCGGTGGCAGAATTCGGGCGGTGCGACGTCTCCAGGACTAAGCCACTGGATATGGCTGTGCAGGGCTGTCGGAGCGGATCGTAAAAGCATCATCTCAATTCCGGTCCGCGTTTTCCTTCTCGCCAACATCAACCCCCTCTTCTCAACCCGCCTTCAGCGTCTTCCTCCTCTGTTGTGCGGCCCGCCATGCTGCGCTCTTCTTTCACACAGAGCCGACAGTTGCTCCTGTCTCCAGCTCGCTCACGGACAGGTGCGCAATGGCTGCCGAAAGCTGGAGCAAGCAACCGCCTCGCCGGCCAGGTATGACGACAACCTGCCCTCTTGATGTGTTCGGGCACACTTGCTAATATCAATGGCATCTTATACAGAGATTCTTTGCTGATGCCAAACCTCCCGTCACTGGTGCACCTACCCCGGCCGCCCCTTCTTCCGAATCACCTATTCCTCCAGAGACCGTCCCCAAGCCATCACCAGGTTCGACTCCCATCGTCCATTGAACACGTTTGATGCTTCCAAGTGCTAAACTTAGTGCAGCTGCTGAGACTCCTCTCCCTCCCCCGCCTCCTCCTCCTCCTGCCCGCAAGACCGGGCGATTTCGAAAATTCCTTCTCTACTTGATTCTGACGTCCGGATTCGCCTACGGTGGCGGTGTCTTTCTGGCGCTCAAATCTGACAACTTCCACGACTTCTTCACGGAATACGTTCCTTATGGCGAAGACTGTGTTTTGTACTTTGAGGAACGTGACTTCTACCGCCGCTTCCCCAACACGTTGAGAAACCAGAACCGCGCTCCCAAGGAGGAGGGCCACACCGTCACAATTCCGAGCAAGAGCGGGCTTTCCTGGAAGGTTGCAGAGGAGTCATCCGGAGCCGATGTGTCGCAGAAGGGCCCTCATATGAGCGCAGTCGATAATGGCGACAAAGCGCAACTGAAGCCTGAAGCCGCTAAACCTGAGGAGAAGGTCGCCGCTGTCCAGCAGGCCAAGGCCGAGGCGGCTACCAAGCAACAGGGCTCCGAGGGAAAGAAAAAGGCGCAGGAGGAACCCAAGAAACCTGCAGCTCCAGCAGTGACGCCGATTGAATTCGCAACCGTTAGTGAGGGCGATGAAGAGGTTGTCCAGGAACTGGTCAAGACTTTCAACGATATTATCACTGTAATCGGCGCTGATGAGAACGCGCACAAGTTCTCTGGGGCTGTCAACAAGGCAAAGGAGGAACTTCGAACTATTGGCGAGAAGATCATCGCCATCCGCAATGAAGCGCGAAACGCTGCCCAGGAAGAGATCAAGCAGGCACATGCGACTTTTGATGAGTCTGCACGAGAGCTGATTCGTCGCTTTGATGAGGCACGTGCTCATGACGCTGCTCAGTATCGCGAGGAGTTTGAGATTGAGCGGGAGAGACTCGCCCGTGCTTACCAAGAGAAGGTCAACACAGAGCTGCAGAGGGCTCAAGAAGTGGCCGAACAGCGCCTCAAGAATGAGCTGGTTGAGCAGGCCATCGAGCTTAACCGCAAGTACCTTCACGAGGTGAAGGATCTGGTTGAGCGGGAACGTGAAGGTCGTCTAAGCAAGCTGAACGAGTTGGAATCCAATGTCAGCCTGCTCGAGAAGCTTACTACCGACTGGAAGGAAGTCATCGATACCAACCTCAAGACCCAGCAGCTCCAGGTCGCCGTGGATGCCGTCCGCTCCGTCCTCGAGCGCTCTACCGTTCCCCGGCCTTTTGTCCGTGAACTTGTTGCTGTGAAAGAGCTGGCTGCTGGTGACCCGGTCGTCGAGGCTGCTATTGCATCGATCAACCCCACTGCTTATCAGCGTGGTATTCCTTCAACGGCCCAGATCATTGAGCGCTTCCGCCGGGTGGCCGATGAAGTCCGCAAGGCAAGCCTTCTGCCCGAGGACGCTGGCATCGCCAGCCACGCGGCCAGTCTTGTCCTAAGCAAGGTCATGTTCAAGAAAGACGCCGTCGCAGGCAGCGACGACGTCGAAAGTGTGCTCCTTCGCACCGAGCATTTGTTGGAGGAAGGTAACCTCGATGACGCTGCTCGTGAGATGAACACCCTCAAGGGATGGGCCAAGATTCTGAGCAAGGATTGGTTGGGTGACGTGCGTCGGGTGTTGGAGGTAAAACAGGCTCTAGAGGTAACATAATGCCTTTCACTTTATCGTTCCATTTATACAGATGAGCTGACATGTGTATTTTGCAGGTTATTGAAACAGAGGCGCGCCTCCAGTGCTTGAGAGTTGAATAGATAAAAGACTAGCGATCGCTTTCTGTTTCGCATATATGTTCCTGTAGTCTATGGAAGACTTGTACCTTTAGTGGCACCTCTACGTTGTTAGACCCAATGCTAGATATTCCTTTTGTGTACATTTCAATCCATGGTTGTAGGGTTTCCTTCGTTGACGTCGTCTTGGATCTATATAGTGTTTGTTCTGTTTGTACATACATGTGCAGCTTCCAAGCCGTTGACGCGCATGCTGATCGACTAATGTTAACTCGAATATCTCGAATCTGAAAGTTGTGGCGAATTATGCCACTTTATTCTATATTGACGTTATATTCTTCAGTTGAGCAGAGATAGAATTCGGCATTGCGGTATCTTCTCTCAACAATTCCATGACTTCTCCCCCACGTAACACACACCTCCTTTCTTACTTCCCGGGAGTGAACCCGACGCTCCCTCGACTTTGATGTTGGACAAACTGGTGATTCCGTTGAATCGCGGTTTTCATCGTTTATATCGATTCTGACACATAGGGATAATTTGGCATCGAAACCTACTGCCCTCGAATCTAATGGCGATTCCTATCGGCGGATTTCCACACGAATGACCGAGGGACGAGGAAGCGGCGAGCTGGAGGGCAGCACGCTCGGCAGCAGCTCGCGCGACGGAGACAGGGCCAGACGCAGTCAGCGACGGACACCAAGCTCGAGTTCATTTCTCGTCGATTCATCGTTTCTGCCGAAGTCAAGTAACATACTGACCAGCTCTCATCGGCCGCGGCGTTCGGACTCGCATCGCAATGAGAAGCGTGGCGCTCCCGAGGGCGATATTGCCACACCGAAGAAGAGGTCGCGGTTTCCCTGGAGTCGTAATAGAGAGTCTCTGGAAGGGTCATCGGTGATTGCTGGTCCTCACGAGGCGGCAGAAACGGAAGCGCCTGGTCCATCGTCCGCGCAGCAACCTCCAACGTCGGAGCCGCCACCAGCTAGGACGGACAATACCGAGGCTGCCCCAGGTTTGGATAGGGATTCACTTCAGATTGTGAATCTGGCTTTGAACTTGAGTGAGTCCCGGAGGAGAAATAATCTCGGTCGATCCGTCTCGGCTCGCCTCCCAGGAGCTGGGGCGCCGATTACCTATACTGATAGTACGACGTTGACTACGAGCACCGGCCGTGGATATCAGGCTCTTCATACGCATCGAGATTATACTCAGGCGGGGATCAGTGACCGTGCCACGCCACCCCCTGGTGAATCATCCGTGCTGGATTTGCTACCTAATGCCGCTGCAGGAGAACCCGCGCCTCAAGCATTTTCAGAAAGCACGCTTGCTCGGGCCGAGAGAGCCCGGCGTCACTTTGAACTATTTCATCTCTATTTGCGTCTGCTCCCATCGCTCCCGCCACTGAGACATCATGGCACGCAAAATCCCACAGACGCCTCATCAGTATCAAGGGGTAGCCTTCCTCAGTCGCGAGACTACAATCCGCTTCAGGCGATTCGGAATCGAAAAGTCCGATTTCGTGAGAGACGTCCGATTGATCCAGAGTCGGAAGGTTGGTACGACGTTGCTAGGGTGCGTGAATGGGTGAACTCGGTTCAGTCTCAGTATGGCGACAAAAGTCATCTGCCTTCTGAATGTCTCAAGCTGCCGCCGTTCGAACGAGGTCAGAAGGATCCGCCACGAGAAGAACCCGACGATCCAGATATGTTTGCAGCATCTCCTCCTTCCAGCCTAAGACGAGTCAGCCGCACTAGCAGCATCAAAGCTCGTAGGCCAAGATTCGACTGGACGATATCTCCGGCTGAGCTTCTGGCTGATGCCGCATGGGTTGAAGAGGACCTGAACAAGAGTAAAATTGTGGACGGAGACGGGAATCTTCTGTTTCTAGACCCAGCAGAGTTGCGTCCTTCTGGTGACATGCCACCTCCCTCTGCTGCCCAGACGCCTTTGCCAGCCAAGCCGCCATCTGCGGACGCACGACACGCGGCTTCTGATACGTCTTTCTCGAATGCGCATCCTGCATTGGGACCTGAGTTCAGAAGCGTCAATCGTGGAAGGCGACGGCACAGATATCACAGTCCTGCACATGGTTTTCACAGCAGAGGTACTTCAGCGACCGGCATAGGCGCCAAGGAGCGCAAATTGAGATTACGGTCAAGTAGCTCTTCTAGTGTCTCCAGCACTGGTGAAAGACCCGCGTGGTATCACCATGCGGACAATATAGGTCAATCTGCCAGATCAAGACTTACTCGAGCTCGAAACTCGCAACTAAAGTCCTCTATCACTGCCCCAGACGAAGAACATGGTCTCGATACCGGACCGCTGCCGTCTCAGACCTCTGCGGGCACTCAGCCGACGTGGGCGAAATTGGACGAGCGAAGCGGCTCGTTGTCATCCGCCGCAAGTCGTCCGGATCCTTCTACTACTGCCACTCCGCCTGTTCCCCTTGGGTACTTTCCTAGCATTGCGTCCAGCTTGTCTCCTCCTTCAAGTCGCTCACCTTCGCCGTCCAAACGACAACTTGCTCAGGGGATTATTGCTCGTCATGCGCGAAACAAAAGCCGCTCACGTCCCATGGAGATCCTCGAAGACAAATTGATCTCTGCGCCGAGTACTGCCGACAGTCTACAACAAGATATATCTGATACCGCACATCGCGCTGGCAAACTCGAACCAAGTCCAATTCCAGATCATGTGTCGCCATTTTACCAAGCTGACAAGACACGGAGCCAGACGCATGCGCGTAAGGGATCATTCCAACCTGAATCTCGGCTACGCGGAATCCTGAAAGGGCCGGGGAAAATCGCGGAGATCGTAGGCTACGAGGTTTCAAAAATGGGCGAGCTGATAATGAAGAAGGACGATCCGTCTCACTCAAGGACTTCGTCATTGGAGACAACTCTTCCCTCCGAGGATAGTGCATTGGACGAGGGCGAGGAAGCGAAGGGTGAGAAGAGATCCAGGCCCAAGGCCCTCCTACGCCGACTTCCGACATTCTCGGATGCAACTCCTCGCAAGCATGGCGAGCGCGGCAGCGCGAAGAATCTTCTGCAATCAGCCGCGGCTTTGGCGAGTCCATCTCGACGGACCGAGCAAGAAGAACAGCGTAGAGCTTCGGCAGTGGATGGTCCAGATGCTCCATTGCATGATGCACAAGTGTCGCAGACGAAGAGACTGGCCGCTTCGATGCTACAAAAGAAGCAAGATGCACAGTTTCTGACGGAGAAAATTGGTGATGGCCGAAGATTTGAGCCCGAGTTCCACGCCGTCCGGCACCAGATCAAGAAAGGTCAAATTAAAGATCCATCGGTCCCTTTCAGCATGAACCGTCCCCCGGTTACGGGACTTGCGCAAGCCGAGGTCTCGGCTGCAGATGGTCCTCAAGACAAGCGTCGTGGTGCGTCATGTCAGTCAAGGACCTGGAGCATTTCCAACCGCAGCATTTCTACTTCGGTGGACTCCGGTATCCCGGAGAGAAGGGAAATCGAGCGTACAAGGGCGCTTCTTCTGACGTCGGGCATCAAAGCGCGGGAAATCACGCGCCGGGCCGAATCGATACGCAGTCCGCCGGCAGACTTTCTGCAGAAAGCCTATCCCGACGGCCCTGTGCCCCAGGTCATCCGCCTTTATGAATTCGATGTGGCGGCCACGGGGCTGCTCCGGCGATTTGAGGCTTCTCATGATAGGTTTCGGCGATCTGTGGAAGGGTTCCCTAAAGCGTCTGCCGCCTTGAAAACGCAGTTGGCACAGCTGGAAGACATGGTCAACCAGACTCTTGCGCCGCGAGTCCGAGCCCTGGCGGATGACGCGGAAAATCTCAGCGTTGAACTCAACACGACAAGTACGCTTGCAGTGAAGCAGCTGAGCGACAAACTCGACAAGGGCATGCGGAAGCGGCATCGGCGTTTGCGCTGGCTCCGGCGTACCGGCTTCGTCATGCTTGAATGGGCGCTTGTTGGGATGCTGTGGTGGGTGTGGTTGATTGTCATGGCCTTCAAGGTCCTTCGCTATGTCTTCCGAGGAGCAATTTCCGGCATACGATGGGTTCTGTGGTTGTAACCTGGACACCTGTTTCTTCTTTCAGTCTTTCTACATACTTTGTAATATTGAGTTGTTGGCCGTCCTGTCACCAACTATATCCTTCTCTTCTATTAAGAGCGCATATACCCATTATTGAAGATTTAGTTTGCCTGGTGCAGCATTGTTTTTCGTTCTCTGGTCTGTCTTAGTACGTGTCTGCTGGGCTATGCTTGCCAGATATTGTATATTTATTCCCTATATGATGTTGATAACAGGAGTACCTCTATTTGCATATTAGCTCCTTGAGTTGGCTTTCCTTGTCTTTGACTCGAGTGAATATCTCATCTCAGTGTCCTTTGGATTTACGTAGACTCTGACATTATATTCTAGGTACCGAGGTAATTGGCACATTGCAGTGAGCACCAGTACCTCTGTATTTTTGTGCTCCAGTATTCATAACAGTCAACAGGTAAGTCAAGATATAAGACCTACATTGATGAATTAATTTATGGTGATAATAAATAGATATGCACTGGAGGGGTTGAGACAGAGTTAGCTTAGTATTGGTTTGGATGAAGTATTATCAAGGTGCCTCATTGAGCTAAATATAACATCCGATCCAAATGACTCCGTAAAACTATGACGGATGATGATGATGATGATGACGATGCACGTGCTGCAGGTCGCAGCAACAATAACAACAATGTGATGCCCCCTGCATCAGGCTGCAATTTTGGGTTTCAAAGAGCAAAAGACGAATCAATTGGGAGGGACAAATAGGATGAGAGATATTAATGACTGCTAAGGAGTAAGGATTGCTGTAGAGTAGAAATGCCTCAGCTTCGTCATAGAGGGGTACCGGAAAGACCCTAGGACTAGTACGAGTACCTCGACTCCACACACTCGGTCCGTCTCCTCCATCACCAACTTTTCCTCGTTTCCTCTTTTCTTTCTCCCCTCTTCTTCTCTTCTTCTCTCTCTCTCTCTTCCCCATATCCATTGCCATTCGAGGTAAGTTGCATCCCGTCTCATCCCCTGCTCCTTCATTTCCTTGTTTTGGTCTGTGTCTATATTGGCACTCCGTATCGACTTCCCCCACATTCGCTGGCGTGTGCCCTTTGCCCTAAAACCACCGCCGGCGGCGAACGAGCGAAAAAAAAAAAGACCGCACGCGCCTCTTCGTTCGCCATAAAATCTCTCACCTTCCCTCCCCTCCGTCTCTCCGGTCGTTCCTCACCTCTTCTGCAAGGGTACTGACCGCTGCTCTCCTCTTCGTCAGATCTATCTCATTTGTGGGATATAAAAAAATTCTCTCACTTTGTCCACCGAGCGACAAAGTTCTCTTCCCAATTTTAAGACCGCGTCTCTACGCCTTTGGAAACTCCCCAGTTCCAAAGGCACCAGCTCATCACGGCTTTCGCAGCCTCTACCTTAGACTTCCGTCAAATTGTCTCGCCTCGACGGCTCCGCGACACTCTTAACAACATTCCACCACCTGCTACTACTGACCCCTCCCTCCGTCTCCTCGGGTGCGCCATTTTTTAACACCCCCCTGACGCCCCTCCAACCTATTCCCGCACTCTTTGAGCTGCCGCATAGGACTTCTCTGAAGGTTCTTCCTCTTAAGGAGGAAGGGTCTAGGAGGCTTGGTCCAGTCAACCTCGGTTGCGAATCTTTTCGTCCTCCTTAACACGCAGTCGCGTTCTTGACACTCCGGTGTTTTCATCTTTCATAAATCACTTTTCATTCTTAAACCACCAAGACCGTTCCGTGCTCCGTCGCAGCGCATGGTTATGGCACCGACTGCTTGTGTACCTGCTGAAGTATGCATGACAAAACATTGTCACGACAAAAACGACTATAATTTTCATCTCCATCATAGTCAACTCAGCAATTATGGAGGGGACGATCTTTCGCAATCTAGGTTGGCTGCCAAGAACCTTGTCTTGGATGTCCTGAAGAAACGCGCCGCCGAGGTGGATGTGGACCGCTGCGGTCCCGGTGAGGAGGATGCCTTTTATGTGGCCGACATGGGGGAGATCTACCGACAGCATCTTCGCTGGAAAATGAACTTGGGTCGCGTCAAGCCTTTTTACGGTATGTTCCTTTTGCGTTAGTATTTCAGACCAAGAGCTAACGGACCCAGCGGTCAAGTGCAACCCCGACCCGGAGATCCTTCGTCTCATGGCTAAGCTTGGCAACGGTTTCGATTGTGCCTCCAAGGCGGAAATCGACCTGGCCCTGGAGACTGGCATCGATCCCAGCCGCATCATCTACGCGCAGCCCTGCAAGACCAAGTCCTATCTGCGCTATGCGGCCAAGGTGGGCGTGAAGCAAATGACGTTTGATAACGCCGACGAGCTCTACAAGATCAAGGCCTGCTACCCGGACGCGGAGCTCTACCTGCGTATCCTGACCGATGACTCGACCAGTCTGTGCCGGCTCAGCATGAAGTTCGGCGCCTCCCTGGACATCGCCCGTCAGCTGCTTGAACTTGCCCACGAGCTCGAGCTCAAGGTCGTCGGAGTGAGCTTCCACGTGGGCTCTGGTGCCGAGGATCCCCGCGCGTTCCTCAAGGCCGTGCAGGATGCTCGCCTGGTCTTTGACCAGGCCGCCGAGGTGGGCCACGAGCTCCACACTCTGGACGTCGGGGGTGGCTTCTGCCAGGACACTTTTGAAAAATTTGCCGGCATCCTGAGTGAGGCGCTCGACACGTATTTCCCGCCTCATATTCGTATCATTGCCGAGCCTGGCCGCTACTACGTCGCCAGTGCCTTTACCCTGGCGGCCAATGTCATTGCCCGCCGCGATGTGCGCGACCCCGAGGAGCCCGCCAACGATGCCTACATGCTGTACCTCAACGACGGCGTCTACGGCAATTTTTCTAATATTATCTTCGATCACCAGCACCCGGTGGCCAAGATCTTGACCTGCTCCCAGACCCAGCCCGCTCTGAATGCTGCGACTTCAGAGGGCATCGCCTATTCCATCTGGGGTCCCACCTGTGATGGTATCGACGTCATCACCCAGCGGATCGTTCTGCCTGGTCTGTTGGACGTTGGCGACTGGCTGTACTTTGAGGAGATGGGCGCTTACACCAAGTGCAGCGCCACCCGGTTCAACGGCTTCTCGGACAACCATGAGGTGATTTACATCTCCAGCGAAGCCGGTGCAACTGCTCTTCTGGAGTATTAGAATTTGTCTGCTTGAGTGTCATTGTATTCATTGCTGTTGTACTTATTTGTTGTGGGATAGATAATGGGGAGGACGGGAATCCCAGTGTTTGATTTGTTTTGTTTGATAGACTAGACGTTGTCTAATCGATCTTTGAGCTATTCGTTCTTTGGTAATTCAGGACCATATAGAGTGCATTTCGATAGAGAAAGTGGTGTCATGTGTATATCTATCAAGTTCTAACCTTTATCTATATCCGTGGCCGCATGTCTCTCGACCACAAATCAAGGAGCCAGCTCCAATGCAGTCATGTACAAAGAGAAAGAAAAAAGAAGCAAACACTGTAATCTATACCAACGTTATGCCAGCGTTATACCAGTCGTTCGACCACCAATTCGCCCTCGGCACCTTCACCAAGCTGAATCAAACCACCCGCTTCCAACTTCTTCTTCCACTTGCCCGACTCGTACCGCGCCAGAATAAGCGTTAGACGGGCAACGACAGCCGGATCAGCGTTCTCCGCGACCAGCTGCGACGGCGTAAAGGTCCAGCGACCAAACGCCCAGTTGAGAATGTAGTGTCGGACGGCTTCATTGCCTGACGTCGGCGGCGGCGCGAGTTTCTTCTCGCCGGGGTTATCCCCCGAATCGGCGGGCGGTTGCGAGGCAGGACAGCGCATGGTCCCCTTGATGCGGTAGACCTCGTCCTTGGGCGCGGCGAGCAGCATCATCTCGAGGGCGGCGACATCGACGGCCTGGTCTGGCTGCGCCGTCTTGAGGGTAACGGACAGCACCTCGACTTCGGACTGGTGGTCATGCCGATGGTGATGGCCATCAGTCAACCGCAACGCATCCTCGCCATCCTCCTTGGCGAACAACGCCCCATCAATCCCAAGTAGAACCTCCTTATCCACCCGTCCCTTATCCGACTTGACCCACGGCGTCTGCACCTCCAAATCCCCCACGCGATCTAAACAGGTCTCAAACCTCTCCTCCGACACCCCCTCCCACTTATTAAAAATGATCAGATCCGTATACTTGGCCTGCAACTTCGCCGTGTACGACGTATCCTCATACCCATCCCAATTCTCCACATCAATCACGCTAATCACCCCGTCCAGCACGAATGCCCCCGCCTGCTCGCGCGCCAGCCGGTTCACCTCCATCGCCAGCGTCGCGGGGAACGCGCTCCCGCTCGTCTCGATGACGATGCGGTCGGGCTGCACTTCTTCGCGCAGCTGGTTCAGCGCGTCGCTGAGCTGGCCGACGAGGTTGCAGCAGATGCAGCCGTTTAGCAGCTCGCGCACGCCTGAGATGGCTTGTGTCGAGGCGAGTTGCGAGTCCACCGCGACATCGCCGAATTCGTTTTTGAGGAGCGCGAGGCGGTAGGTGGGGGGTAGTTGGGGGATGAGGTTGAGCAGGAGGGTGGTTTTGCCGGAGCCGAGGAAGCCGGTTATTATTGTTATTGGGATGGGCATTTTCCCTCTTTTGCCTGCGGCCCTTGATGTCGACGGTCTACTCTATTGTGATACTTAGTTGAGGGAGAAAATGGTGGAGGGGTACAGGCGCTAGTCCTGATGTGGAAGCCCTAATCTATAATGACGTAGGGAGGAAAAAAAAAGGATACCATTTACGTCTCTATAGGGAGGTATTTTCTGAATGGAGTCATTGAGTCAGTAAGGGTATTATTCGGTATCAATGGTCTAGATGTACATGATGACATGGAAGCCTAGGAGGTGGTCAGATACTGGGGTACCGTGGAAGTGCAGAGAAGTGTAGACGGGAGTGTCGAGACTCAATCAGACTAGTAGCACTAGACGAATACCTTCAAGGCTTGAACAGCTTCAAATGGATCATTCAGTCCTGTCATCAGTCCTCTCATACACCACCTCAGTATACCCCTCAACACCAGCCCTCGCCATCGGCTCATCCACACTCTCCCTCGACAGCTCCCTCCGCCTCCTCCTCAACTCAAACTCGCCAAAATAACTCGGCTCCTCGCTCACCTTGCAGAACCCAACACTCTCAAACAGCGCCAGACTGCCCTCATTCTCCTTTCCGATCTTGACACTCAGCGCAGAAAAGCTCTGTTCTGTCTTGTCTTGTAGACTAGTAGTGCTCTGTGGGGGGTGCAGAAACTCCGCCAGGATCTCCCCCTCATGCTCAACCACATACCGCAGAAACGCAAGCAGAGCAGCCCGCCCGTAGCCCTTTCGCTGTTGGGCCTTGTCGGCGATCATCAGCTCGATCTCCCCGATGATTTCCGGCGAGGACATCTCCTCCTCGTCTTCCACCCGGAGGAAGAGGTTAATATCGCCGAGCATCTGTCCAGGAGAATCATCTCCCTCCCTCAGCCGTAGCCCCGGGCCTATCCCATGCCCTAAACTTTGCTCTCGACTTCCCTGATTCCGAACAGGCAAGCAGATAATAAAAGTCAACTTATCACCATCCTCCCGCCAACTGCGCTGCATAGCGTACTCCTCTTCCAGCGTTAGTGGTTCCGAGGCTGTGGCCGCTTGGATTTCCTTCTTTCATTAACACCTATCAATCATAATCTGGATTTGTCGGGTTGAGGGAGGTACTTCATCTTTCATCCATTCATGGTAGCGTGGGACGTGCCAGGCGCAGTAAGGGACTAGGAGGACTTTGGAGGTGGAAATTGCTGTTTTCTTTGTCAGTTTTTGTGGATTGTGAATTGTGGATTGGTGGTTGAGGCTTTTTAAGGGTTGGTACCGGTTTTTGCGTTTAGGCGCATGGTATTATGGTTTGGATTAATGTCGAGTCTATGTCTATAGTTTGCTGCCTGCAGCTTTTTGTTTTGCTTGATCGGGAGATAGACCAGTGGACTTGTGGAGAGGAAATATGACTTTTGCGCGGGTCTTGGCGCTTTGAGGTAGAGAGGTATAACTACAACAACAGTCATTGCAGAGTTTTGCAGTGATGCCACGTCAATGAGGTAGCTTCTATTGGTATTTAGTTACTGTTCTTGCTTTCCTGCAAAAGCACCGAACTTAACCACCTCGACCTCCAATGTCTCGCTATCCACGAGAATCAACTCCCCCGTCTCCTTGAACTTGGGAATCGACAACAGACGCACTCGCGCACCAGAACTATCAACCGCGTCGGTCATCTCCGTGTCAGCTCCGTTAAGTCTAAGGGGAGAGTCGCCTTCCAGTACGGCCGTCTTGAACCGTGGCTGATTGCCAGCGAAGAAGATGTGAGGACACGACTGCATTACAAAGGGGTCGTTTGTCTGGAAAGGATAGGACCCTGTAGAAGTCAGTACTTGATCGAGATCCGTAGCGAAGAACGTACATAATGTGTCAGGTGCGGTGGGAACTCCACATCTCCATCGTAGCATGGCCTCCATGATTCTCATCCGGGCCTCAATGTCCCCATCGCCCGCTTCCAGTGCATCATTGTCTGCAAAGTCCAGATACCGGAGGACATCATCCACGTTCTGTCCACTGCTTCCCCACAGCCGCCATCCCTCGACATCTCCTTCCCATGGGTTGGTGACACTGTCGAACCAGCCCGCCTCGGGAGCTTCCTCCCCTGACGGAGGTGGAGCACAGTATGCTCTGGCTCGTGGAAACATCGCGCGGTGGATCCCCTGCTGAGGGAGTGCAAAGTTCGCCGGATCACTCTCGCCCGGCATGAGAGTCACAGGTATGCTGGGCAGGATCTCCCCGAGGAAGTTGTCTAGTGCTGTGATGGGCGAGGCGTTGTATGCAGAGGCGTCATATCCATACTTTCTCGGGGCAATCTTCTTCTTCGCGGCCGCTCCCTGCTCCGTGCCCGTCGCTGCTGCCTCGGCCGTCACATTAACCCCAAGTGAGTTTCCGGCAATGATAAGTCGTGTGATGGAGGATGCATCCGACCCTGTATATCCCAGAAGATAGTCTGTCAGAAGTTCCAGCGCAAGAGTATCGCTCGATGTGCCCGTAATCCCGAGACCACTCACAAAAGCAATCTTGCCCTTGCGCGACTCTTTTTTATCTGTGTTTTCGTCCCGCTCCCACCGACGCGGCTGCGGAGGCAGGTCAGGCACTCTGATATCGATCGTTTCAAAATCACCATTCGCATTCTCCGTCCCCAATACCGCTATAATGGCTCCTGTCGCGAGTTGCGTTGACCGCAGAAGATTGCCTGTTAATCGCAGCCGGCCCGACTCGTCTTCCAACATGATTTGAGTCAATTCCGGATGAGCGGGATCTTGGTAAGTGCGACGGGGCGGAGGGGCTAGAGTGTGACTCTGGCGATGTCAGCGGAGCTGTAGGCACGAGGGGCGAGGACGTACCTCTCTGGACAGATCGTCAAGGATATTCGGCTTCAATGGCATATCCATGTAGACGGTCCCAGCGACCCAGCAGAGTTCGCCTTGTCGCACATCGAGCACTCGCTCTACGCGACGAGCGCGCTCTCCGGCGATCTATCACCGTCAGCAAGTGTTAACCCACGCCGCAAAGACGAGACGATCGTACACTGAATCCTTCCCATGCGTCCATTCCAACCTCTTCCACCACCGGTTTCAGCTTTGCGAGTCGCAAGAAGTACATGTCGCCATATTGTTGCTGGTAATGTCTTGCATCGCCGGAGGGGAGTTTGAAGGTATGAAGTGGGTTGTAGTGTGAGATTTCGCGACATACGGGCGAGAACTGTTCGTCACTGTCGGGCAACTGTTAGCATGTCTTGATAGCATTGAGAGAGATATGCGGAGAGCAGACCTTGGGGGTTGCAAAAACCCGTCCTCCGCCGTGTTGGTAGCCATTGTTGTGAGCAAATCTCTTATCTCCAAGTTGCTCCCTCTGAGCAATGGAAATGAGATGATTCTTCCCGCTATGGCCTAAAGAGCGTGTAATTGAAGAAGTTGAAGCTGGGCTTCGTCATTGTTCGGTTGACTCGAGCCACGCGAATCACGCGTCTTTTGGCGTTTCTCCGACAGTGTAATTACAATACCGCATTGGGCAGAACTACCTACCTCTACCACTACTACAACCAACTTAAAGACTCCAAGTGCTCTCTCACTGGAACAGAAGAGAGTACTTGAAATATTACGAGAGTGTTTCCTTAGCCCTTTTCAAAGTTCAGAATGACTTTGAACATGCTAGATTTCTGGTTGATGACGGTCATACGACTCTGGTCATCGTTGTGAATGATCTTCGACCTCTGTCAAGAATGGCAGAGATTACTCTGAGACAATGCTTCTAGCGATAAGGCCGGCAATAGATTCTCATCTCATGTTTTCCTCTGTGATATGCTGCTGTTTCGGCCAAAAACGTGCTTGTGTCACTGAAGAATGTTCGCCAGCGGGCTTGAACCAAAACAGATGTGCCAGTCTACGGCTACTCAACCATTACAGATCTCTCTGACAGAGTCTAGAAGATGAGCTTTGATCTGCAGTAGTGATGAGGCCGTTCATGAGATTACCATTGGTGACTAGACGTCCGAATGGACCTGGACTCGAGAGTGTTGACTCTAGGCGAAGGCCACGAAGCATTCCGATCTCCATTCCACATACCACGTCTTCATGTGTTGGATTGCATCAATTCAGTCGAACGCACGAGGCCTCGATTGTTTGGCCGTCACAGGTGTCTCCTTGTCTGATAGGTCTGCTCACTCGCACTTTGGTCCATTTCATTCTTGACAATCGAGAAACCATTCGAATGACATAGTCGAGAATTCGAGAATGGATGTCTCTCATACGTGCGTCTGCATGTCTTCAATGAGTATGGCAGACTTCAAAACATTAGGCAGCCATATCTCGTCCTCCCACCCGTCGCTGGCTAGAGAGCTGATTTCCCAGGCCATCCTCGAAGCCTGAAGACGCGTTGAAAACAGCTGAGGTCTCCTGATCCCATCATCACGACAACTGACAACCGCATCAAGATGAAGATCCTACCGTCTCACCGTCTTCTAGGCAATTTCCTTGCCGTCAGTCTGTTGATGTGCCTGTTCGTCACCGCGTTCAATCTCGACTTCCTCCCGCGCGGTTTATCCACGCGATTGTTCCGACGAAGCCTTCCAGGATCGCTGGCAACAGCTCCCCAAGGTGCAGTCGGTTATCAACCTCCTCCAGGGCCCATTGCCAACGAAGCGCGACCGACAGAGACCTCTCATCCAAAGGTCTACAAGACGATCACCACAACGATCATTACCCGAGAGATAACGCATGAACTGAGGCAAGTCCCGGCGGTAGGGAGAAACTCGTCAGCTCTGCATGGGTATGTTGCCATTTTGATCTCTGTGCGAGTTGAGTTTGCTGATGAGTCTCCCAGACCCTCGAAGAACGTTGCCATAGTCACCGGGACTGTGACCAGGACGCAGGTGATGGTGGTAGCTACACAAGCGGCTTCCTCCGAAGGAAGAAGAGACGCTACATGGGGCTTAGCTACATTAGCCTCTTCGGTTTTGTGGGCCTTATGGCAGTTTTGAGAAAGAATAGATGCTCAGGTCAAATTCAATGTTCACAGCATACTGCCCTCTTTTGTCCATCTCAATGAGTATGCAGTATACACACAGACTACAGTAATCCCTCGAGCACGCGATCAACTGCCGTCTGATTCGGTCGAATCGGGTCCCTCAGCAGCTAAGATGGACGCCGCGACCATCGAGGCTGATCTCTTCCATCTTAGTTTAGTATATGGCAGCAAGTGGATAGACTGACTCGTAGGGCGGACAATGCATAATTGGACAGTCGTACTCCATACTTCTCCTTGAATTTCTAGTGCTCACGCAGATTCTTTCTGTATTTGTGATCCGTGCAGCCCAGCCGCGAATCGCAATATTGTAGAATGCGGGCCTGAAGACAGGCATTTCCAATGAGGTGCTGCGTGCTCATTAGGCCTGTAAGCCCCTGATCGTCTGTTCGACGTTCCCCGAAGCCCTGCGCCCCATAAGCAATTTTGCAAGGTTCTCGAATTGGGGGCCGAAGTCTGTTTGTCCCATTGACTCTCGTGTATTATCTGTGCAATAACCTCTAAGCTTGCAAGTATCCTACTTATCCTATTTGCTCAGACATCCTCTCTATTGTTGTGCCCACGCAAGTCTACGTGCAGTCCACAGTCAATGTCTCTATTAGACGGCCCCGCTGGATTTGCGCTTCGCAAGAACGGCACCTGTCTCGACACAGAGGTGGACTGCGGTGTCACCGTCCACCCCTTTCGCGCCTGTTGCCCCGGGGGCTCATACTGTCCAAGCCAGTACAATGTGAACTGCTGTCCGTCCGCCGCGAACTGCACACAGCTGCTTGTGGAGACGCCGAAATGCGCCAACGAGACGTGGGATTTGTACAATTATTATGGATACTTTTGCTGTGAGAATGGAACGACAGCCTTCGGGACGAGTTCGCAAAGTGATGGCTGCGCGGTGCCGGGGTATACCTTTGATAGCTCTGAGACTCTGCTGCCGGTTGTCTCCTCGGGGAAGGGTACGTGCTGCAGAACATCCAGAATGCTCAGCTAAGTGCTAATGTGCGTTCCAGCATCGGTTGCGACATCGACTTCCTCCGTAACATCCACACCCACACCGTCGACGAGCTCTACATCCTCAACATCACCGACACAAACGTCGACTCAACCCTCCGAGGCATCCTCCAAGTCAAACACAGGAGCCATTGCAGGAGGCGTAGTCGGCGGCGTAGCTGGAGTAGCTCTTATCGCTCTCTTGGTTTGGTGGCTTTTCAGTCGCCGAACGAAACGGCAACCAGTCGTTCACGAGCCGCAGGTGGTCCCCGTCACGGATCATAAAAATTGGGGAGGTGAACTGGACGGTCGCAGTACCACGCATGAGCTCGAGGGCCAGGCAAATCCTCATGAGTTACCGGCCGACTCGACATTCCGTTGATACCAAGACGAAGGAGGAATGGTCAGTTTGAAGTACGGACTAGACAGTCATGATGATCACTACTAATCATTGGCATCTTTGTCGCATGTCGGCCATATGAAGTAATGAAAACAAAGAGACGGTAGATGGTAGAGAGGTAGATGGTTGATTGTTGATGGTTAGGGTGATGGCGCACGCAGCCTGTGGGTTCTGCCTCGGTCCGGCTGCTCGGGGCCTCCGCTTCCCCGCATTACTCAGGCACAACAGCTTCATCTCTGCTCTGCGGTTGATCATAGTGTGCATAATTCTGGAGCTCATGAGAGCTATCTCTGTATATATGTGGTCGATAATGCTACTTAATATGACCCCTCTGTCTACTTGATCCCTTACCATCTATTAAACCGACTCACCCTAACTATCTGCTTCTCAATCTCTAGGCACTCTTTACCACAGTTCTGTCGATCCAGTACGATAGCTGTCAAGAATACCTTAGGTGATGACACAAGACAACGCATACAGGTTGTGAAGACTAGTATCCAAGGCAAAGTGCAAAATGTCCGTCCACACGCCCCTCTGCTCACTCCTCAACATCCAGCACCCCGTCCTGCTGGCAGGCATGGCTCGTGCATCCGGCGCCCCCCTCGCCGCGGCGGTCTCCAACGCAGGCGGGCTAGGAACAATCGGCGGGCTGGGCTACACCCCCCAGCAGCTCTCTGAGATGCTGACAGAGCTCAAATCGCTCCTCCGCGACAAATCTCTCCCCTTCGGGGTGGACCTGGCCCTGCCGCAGGTCGGCGACGGCGCCCGCCCCACGAACCATGACTACACACACGGGCAGCTCGACGAGCTCATCGAGGTTGTCATCTCGCACGGGACTAAGCTCTTCGTGTCTGCCGTGGGCGTGCCGCCCGAGCGCACGATCAAGCGTCTTCATGAGGCCGGGATCCTCGTCATGAATATGGTTGGCGCCCCGAGGCACGCGGAGAAGGCGTTGCAGCGCGGTGTGGACATTGTCTGTGCGCAGGGTGGGGAGGGGGGCGGGCATACGGGCGACATCCCCTTCTCTGTCCTCGTGCCGGCCGTCGTGGACGTTGCGAAGCGGTACAAGAGCCCGCTGACGGGTCAGCCGGCCCTGGTTGTCGCGGCGGGCGGCATCAACGACGGTCGCAGCCTGGCGGCGTCGCTGATGCTCGGTGCGTCCGGGGTCTGGGTGGGTACGCGGTTCGTGGCGTCCGAGGAAAGCGGTGCTAGCCGGATGCACAAGGAGGCCGTGGTCCGGGCCCGGTACGGCGAGACGAAGCGGACGCTGGTCGTCAGCGGACGGCCGCTGCGGATGCTGCCGAATGAATACATCAAGGACTGGGAAAAGTGGCCCCAGGAGATCGCCGAGCTGACGGCCAAGGGCATCGTGCCCATGATGCACGACCTGGAGAACGAGAAGGACGTCGATATGCCCTTCCTCATGGGCGATGTCTCGGCCAGCATCTCGGAGATCAAGCCTGCAGGTGACATTGTGCGCGAGATGGTCCGGGATGCCGCCGAAATGTTGAAGCTAGGAGCGTCGTATACCACTGGACCGTCAAGCAAGCTATGATTCTTTGACTGTATATAGTTTAGTTGCCTTGGCACGCAAGAGATTCCACCAAATTCGAAATCGCTATGTTGTGAAAATGAATTTCATGATTGCCTGAAGCTATCAATAGGGTTTTTGTTCATTCGGCATGTACAAGTACAGGAACATGTGCAACAAAACAGAATGGGCGAAAAGAAAAATCTCGTGGATGAGGGAACATGCTTTGTGGTATACTGGAGACTAGTTCGACAGCATGAGACGAGAGGCTCACTTCAAGCAGAAATCTCACAAAGAGAGCCTCCATAACTCTGGGGTGAACTACGCTGACATGAACCGCCAGGCGTGAGGCTTGCTGCTACCTGTACCCTTGTACCACGGAACATGTCCTTTCCTGATATGCGCGACTCAAACCGAATGCTCATAGCGAATCGTTCCATACCCAATCGGCTCGACAAGGGTCTCACAACTGATATACACCAGAAGCGAAAGGTAATCACCCGCCCTTCTATGCATAGGCCCCTTGAGACTGATAGGATACGAGGTAAACGCGATGCATTAGGTATAAGCCAGGACCTAAGATCCTATTAATGGCACCCGTTGATCATGGCTTTGTTTCCATTCGCTCGCGCTTCCAAAAGGTTAGGCGGCGGGGGTGGTCCAAAGACAGGCTTCTCGTTCGGCTGAGGAGCGCTGCGGTCGCCGTTGATGTCGTGATCCGGGTTGTCCAATTCGTATTCGTCGTCGCTGATGCCCTCGTCGTCTTCATCGTCTTCGTAGTCCTCGTCGTACTCGCTCTCTGTTCCCTCGTCATCTCCGTTCAACTCGGCTGCGAGACCTTGCCCACGGCCCTGGGCCTGCATTCGCCGGCATAGCGCTTCAAGGTGGTGACTCTTCTTTCGCCACTTTTCCAACTCTTCGTGATTTCGCGTGCGTTCCTCGGCCATCTCTAGTATGTTTCGGTTCGTTTGGTCGTGCTTGCGCGTGAGTGTCAGGTTCTCCTTCTCTAACCGTTTGGTTTTCTTCGACATTTCCTCCATCTCTTTGCGGAACGTCAGAAACAGTTCGTTACTGTTATTGAGTGTATCCTCCACCTGTAACATTATTATTACCTGCTATTGTAACAGAAGTGATTGGCCGAAGCATACCTGTTTGAATTTCTCAACGTAGATATTCAGTTGGCTGCGCAACTCGGCTTCGGTATGCGAAAAGGTAGACACCTGCGAACTGAGCGCACGACAACGGGCAGCTTCGTTTTCAGCAGCGCGGCGCTGTTCCTCGTACTTGGCCGTCAGGCACTGTATCTCGGCATCTTTGCTTCGCAAGAGCGCTTTATAATGCAACTCTCGCATTTCGAACTTTTCGCCGATGGTCTTAATTTTCGCGCGCAGACTGTAATGCTAAGGTCAGCGCTTGAATCGATGGTCTGTGTGACACTAAACTTACGCCTCGTCCAAGTCGATATCCAGTTTTTCGTTGCGAGGGTTGCCCTTTGCTGCCATGACATCTTGGATGTCGTACAACAGAGAGTCAAGCCGTTCGTTCACAATCAGCCGCGCCTTTTTCTCGGTTTCCTCCAGCTTTTTGTTTTCGTCCTGTCGAACACGCGCCTGTCAGACCAACGCTCTTGCAGCTGAAATACACGATTCCGTCGAGTCCGAATCACCCACCTTGACCTTCTTGTTCTCTTTGGTGAGCTCTCGGCAAAGTTTCTCCAGTTTATCTTTCATGGTGACAGTCTTGTTCAATTCCGACTTGCCCTTATCCTGGTCCTTCTGCAGTTGGTCGGCCCGTTTTTTGCTTTTGGCATAGTCGCGATCCAGCTTCTTCATGTCCGCCAACAGTTCGGTGTACTTCTTGTGCACGGTCTCCAGTCTGGTCATGGGGGACTCGATGTTGCTGAGCAATTGGTTCAGATCTCTGGTAGCCTTCTTGACCTCACGCTCTGTCGGTATGTACCGGTTAGCGACAACCATTCAGTAAGTATCGTAGCGATCGAAACTCAGCTGCACAGGGATTTTGCCAGTAAAGGTCGCATAACGAACCGATTTCTTGTTCTTGATCTTTCTCCCCAGCAGCATCTTGCTCCAGCTGAGAGATTTTGGCAGCAAGTAGCTTAGACGTCTCATTGGGATCCGCCATCTTCTTCCCTTTGTTCTTCTTCGATATTGCTGTAGACGACATGACCTTCGATTCCTGCAAGAACAGTGTCGAATATTCGGTGCGATTTGCGGATTCGTTGGCGGTGGTCGCGTGGCCAATCCACGGAAGCCGAAAATTGCGAAGACGGCAAGGTTGGCGAGAAGCGGTAGACCGTTAAAATGGGTGGCTTCTTGGTACTGGGCTGCGGAGGCAGGAACACCACGAACGATCCTTCAAGACAGTATTCCCCAAGAAGTATGATCGAAGCTCTAATCTAATCGAAGTCAAAAGCCCACAGAGTACCTATACTAGCGGAGAACCTAGGTGGCCTTCTCTTTAAGACTCGCAGAACTCGGTGGATTGGATCTCCACAATCTAAACCAAGTTCTGCAAGACGATCGAAGGCCTTCAAGCAAGAGAATAGGCTGCCGGGGGTTCCCGAGAATGAGAGCAGGTCTGCCAGATGAAAGACAGACACACAGGACAGACGCTTCGAGGACCTTGCCGGGGAGAATGGATCGAATCGAATCCAGTCGTGAGCGTAGGTAAGAGAGGGGATACACTCTTGACCGGCACTAACCCGATTTGAAATCTTCAATCTTGGCGTCAGCCAAAGTACCACGGCCTGGTCGCCATCATATCCTTCGATGTCACCTACATCTATATAGCTATTTGAACTTTCTTCTACCGTCCTTTCAAACGCCTCCAACCGTCCAGTTATAAGTATCCTTGGTCGGATTCAAGTGACCGAGATACTTTTGCTGCACCCTTAATCGACGCCGGTTATCTCGGTACCATAGTTGAGTAACAGTCCTGGAAGACAGAAAGCTTCACGATCCTTTCGACGGCTGCAGCCAGGCAGTTTCCTTTTCCAGATCGCCCGCGCCATGTTGCGCTCTTTCCTAGGGGCAGGTAAATGCCGCATACCGGTCTCACGGCACCCCGCCTGCAGTCGGTTGCTGAGAGTCGGCAACACACTCACTCCATGGAATCAGTCTCGAAGAGCTGCATCGACTGTGACTAACTTGGACAGTTTTCCGAATGTCGGCGAGAAACTTCACGGTTTCACTGTCCAGGAGAAGAAGCATGTACCAGAGTTGCACCTTACGGCTGTACGGTTAAAGCACGACAAGACAGATGCAGATTACCTTCATGTGGCCAGGGAGGATAAGAACAATGTCTTCGGTATTGGCTTCAAGACGAACCCCCCAGATGCGACTGGCGTACCACATATTTTGGAGCACACGACGTTGTGTGGAAGTGAAAAGTGAGAAAGCTTCTTTCCGGCTCTTGCGCAAGTTAATGGTGCCTTTTGAGATGGACTCATCACTGATATGCTCGACATTAGGTACCCAATTCGCGACCCGTTCTTCAAGATGCTTCCCCGATCTTTGTCGAATTTTATGAATGCTTTCACCTCCGCCGACCACACCACATACCCCTTCGCCACGACAAATCAACAGGACTTTCAGAACCTGCTCTCAGTGTATTTGGACGCTACACTGCACCCATTGCTGAAAGAAGAAGACTTCAGGCAAGAGGGATGGCGACTGGGACCAGAGGACCCTCGTCGCATTCTAGGCCAGGGGGAGCAATCCAAGGGAAGCCTGCAGTCAGACGATGTGGTTTTCAAAGGTGTCGTCTACAACGAAATGAAGGGACAAATATCGGACGCCAATTATCTCTACTACATCAAATATCGTGAAAGCATCTTTCCTGCGCTGAATAACTCGGGTGGTGACCCTCAATACATCACCGATCTGACGCACCAGCAGCTGGTGGACTTCTCCAAGCGCAATTACCATCCCAGTAACGCCAAGATTTTGACATACGGGGACATGTCTCTGAGTGAACACTTGAGACAGATCGGTGAGGTGTTGGATGGCTTTGAAAGGGGTCAGGCCGACAGAGATGTCAAGGTGCCCTTGGACCTGAGTCGCGGACCCCTGAATGTCACTGTTCCCGGACCTATCGACACATTCGCCAGCGATGACAAGCAGTTCAAGACCTCGACCTCTTGGTATATGGGCGACACGACCGACGTCGTCGAGACATTCTCGGTCGGAATACTGTCGTCCTTGCTCCTCGATGGCTATGGTTCGCCAATGTATCGTGCGTTGATCGAGAATGGGTTAGGGTCTTCCTTTACTCCCAACACGGGCCTTGATTCGTCTGGTAAAGTGCCAATCTTTTCAGTCGGTCTTACCGGCGTCAGCGAAGAGGACGCACCAAAGGTCAAGACGACTATTCAAAATGTTTTCCAGGAGTCTCTTTCTTCCGGGTTTAGTGATGAGAAAGTGCAAGGCTTCCTTCATCAACTGGAACTCGCCTTGAGACACAAGACGGCTAACTTCGGTATTGGCGTCATGGAGAAAACTCTTTCATCCTGGTTCAATGGTTCGAACCCTATGAAGGAGTTGTCTTGGAATGAAGTCATCGATGAGTTCAAGAGAAAATATGAACAAGGAGGCTACCTTGAGTCATTGATGCAAAAATATCTCATGAACGACAACTGTCTGACGTTTACAATGGTGGGGACTCCATCATATAACAAAGATCTCGATGATCAGGAAATGGTGCGCAAGGAAAAGAAGCTCAGTGAGCTCGTTGAACGTCATGGCTCGGTTGAGCAGGCCGTCTCTGCGCTTGCTGAAGAAGAGCTTCAATTGCTGAAGATCCAGGAAGAGGCGCAAAACGCTGATTTGAGCTGCTTACCCTCTCTCCGCGTTGAGGATATCTCCAGGGAAAAGGAACGCAAACCCGTGCGGGAGTCCAAGGTAGACGATATAGATGTCGTCTGGCGCGAAGCCCCAACAAATGGACTCACCTATTTCCAAGCAGTGAATGCTTTCGAGGAGCTCCCAGATGACCTGAGATTGCTATTGCCGCTGTTCAACGATTGTATCATGCGACTCGGTACTGCAGACAAATCCATGGAACAGTGGGAAGATCTGATCAAGCTGAAGACCGGCGGAATCACAACATCCACTCTTCACACATCTTCTCCTACGGAGTTGGGTAAATTTAGGGAGGGCCTACAGTTTTCGGGATATGCTCTGGACAGCAACATTCCAGATATGCTGCAGATTCTCACTACCCTTGTCACTGAGACAGACTTCACCAGTCCTCATGCGCCAGCCATGATTCAGGAATTACTGCGCATGACCACCAACGGAGCTTTGGATGCTGTTGCCGGGTCGGGTCATCGATACGCCCTGAATGCGGCAGCCGCTGGTCTATCTCGGAGCTTTTGGGTTCAGGAGCAGCAATCTGGCCTAGCGCAATTGCAGGCTACGGCTAACCTCCTTCGCGATGCGGAGAGTTCACCCGAACGTCTAGCTGAACTGATTGATAAACTTCGGCTGATTCAGTCATTTGCTATTTCCAAAGGCTCTGGCCTTCGTGTTCGCATGGTTTGTGAGCCCAGCAGTGCATCGCAAAACGAGAGCGTGCTCCAGAAATGGCTGGCAGGACTACCCCGTAACAGGTCACCCACTTCGCCACTTTATCATTCTGGCGTGAACTCGGTGGCTAGTAGAGTGTTCTACGACCTGCCTTACAAGGTCTACTACTCTGGACTTGCCATGCAGACGGTCCCTTTCATTGATCCATCTAGTGCGCCCCTCAGCGTCCTTTCTCAACTTCTGACCCACAAATACCTTCACCCTGAAATCCGCGAGAAGGGAGGCGCGTATGGCGCCGGGGCCAGTAACGGCCCTATCAAGGGATTCTTCGCCTTTACTACTTACCGGGATCCCAACCCAGTGAACAGTCTCAAAGTCTTCCAGAACAGTGGGATCTTTGCTCGGGACCGTGCCTGGTCAGACCGGGAACTTGCGGAGGCCAAGTTGGGCATCTTCCAGGGACTCGATGCTCCTATGAGTGTTGATGAGGAGGGCGCCAGGTATTTCATGAGTGGAGTTACACATGAAATGGACCAACGTTGGCGAGAGCAAGTGCTGGACGTCACTGCAAAAGATGTCAATGAGGTTGCTCAGAAGTTCCTGGTTGAAGGATCTCGGCAATCCATCTGTCTGCTCGGCGAGAAGAAGGATTGGGCGGATTCCGACGGCTGGGAAGTCCGAAAGCTCTCTATGAATGCCTCGGGTGAGGCTGTCGACCCCATGGGCGAAGATGGCGCCGTGGCATCTGCTTAAATGGGATGATCTTTCATCGACATCGTCTAGACGACATGGAACATCATACCCCGAATCTTGGGCCCTTCTTGACGCTCTGGGGCTCCATATTGTATCATTATAATGACCTCTCATCATCACCTTCGCCGGTCAACTGGCTTGTATATAGACATCTTCCTGTATAGTATCCTGACTTCACTCTCTGTGTTTCCTTTCTCCCTTCCTTTTCCCGTATCGATCATTCCAGCGCGTCTCAAGAACAACCTGACCCCGTCTTCGATCTTGATCTCCATGATCGGTAGATGGCTGGTCCTCCTGGCTTTTCAAGCCTGGAGTAAGCGCAAGATCAGTAAGAATGTGAACCCACGAGGTACACTTCTTGTCTCCGTTTCTCAGACCCTCTCTGAACTTTCAGCCTACGCAGGGCGGACTAAAAACGCGAGAACATGAGTAGGAAGGTATGAGCTGGTATCTACCTGTATTTATCTCGTAATTAGTTGATTGGATGCCGCCTAGCTGGGCTAGACGGTGGCGTGTTGAAGTCTATAGACGACTAGACCGAGCTTACGGTCATCTTTCATAAATTAAGCAGTCAAATGAAGGCGAGAAGCGATAATGATCGCGTGTTGCATTCTGCAGCGAATTCCCAATTCTCGTTAGGATGCTCTTGGCTTATCAGGGGTCTCTTGATCAACTGGCGAATCGTGAGAAAAAGGGTTGCATCGAGGAAGAGGAGGTCTATCTACAGTCCAGGCTGGCCCCCTCTCACGTGGCTTGTCTCGACTTCAGGTAGTATTAGACCATCAAACATCCCCATTCACTTCAAATTCTCCTTGTCATCGTTTCCTTCAGATGAACTTAAGAAGAAACGTTCCCCAGGCGTAAGGAAAGCAGCCGCTCCTTTCCTCGGTTGGGTTCTTTAAGAGAATCATGTTATTCAGCAATTCATCTGTATAGCGCCATGAAGAGAACGGGCTCCGTTGTCCTGGGCCCCAAGCCGACAAAAGCATGCGGTATGTGGAGCTGTATTCTCATCAATTCAGAGTAGATTGATTGTGATGGACAAAGCTAACAAAATCTGTTACAGTCAATTGTCGTAGGTTGAAGGTGAAATTGCAGCGACTATCGACCAGAATGGGCCAATTGTACTGACGGTCTTCGAGATGAAATGTGATGTCGACGAGGCTCCTCCATGTCGTCGCTGTCGTCATACGAACGCTCCATGTGTCTTCAAGCCTAGATCAAATGTACGTGATCATGCATTTGCCGCAGTGCTTCCCTAGAGAGTTGAGAAATCCCATTGCGTACTGACGTCTCCAAGGCTGCAGCGGTCCAATCAATCCCAGACCGGTCACAGAGTGTGCAGAGTACGCTTGTGTATCATCCTCCATCTCCCGATCAGGATCCTTCGTCTGTTATCCGGCGTCTGGAGCGGATCGAGTCACTGCTAGGCATTGGCAAAGCTGGAAACGCGGCCTCGTCGCTGGCCGTCGACTCGGATCTGGATGAAGAGTCTGACGATGTGTCTTCCCGCGGACTTTGGAAAGCTGTTGAGCGTCTGAAAACCATCACCTGTCCGCCTCAGGATCACAATATCTGGTCATATTCGATCGTCATGCGTTTATGGACCTCGTATGTAGCTTATATTTTGTTTACCTTCTCCCTTCTCGGTGAGTGAACTGACGCAATCTAGATTTCTGCACAACCTTCCATTACTTCATTTTCTTCAGGATCAAAGTGTCTTGGTCTCCCCCTCACCACTCTTACTTGCTTCTGTTCTCTACATATCGGCAGTGCACAGCCCTCTGGCAGAGCTTGCTTCGTTAGCAGGCGGATATTTAGCAGCTACGTGCAGTGCGATTGCCGAACTTGTCGTTCCAAGCGCAAGGCCTGGCATCTCTGGCTGGACCAGGAGCCATGTCTCTTCATCCTCAAGTGACGAGCATAGGGTGTTCCAGGATATTCTTGGCCTTATCATGGCCAGCCTAAGTTGCGAAGCGTACATTGAAACTACGGACAAGTGGATAGCCCTTGCATATCGGCTTCTACTTAACCACTGCCCTCCCGATCTGGAGAATGCTACATATGATTGGCGTCGACTCTTTTCGGGCGTTCAGGTACTGCAGTGTGCTTGTGTATGATCCCAGGCTATGTTCTAATGTCTCTAGGTAATCGACATAGAGCATGCCTCCATGCACATGTGCTATCCCCTTCTTCCTAGGCAGCCACCCATACCCGCTTTGCAACAGTTGGATAGCCAACATGAGAGTGCATTCCGCGGCCTCGCCCAGATGATGCACCAAGGCCTTAGCCATTTCGTGGGCCGCAAACTCCCCACTATATGGTCCTTTGTGAGTGCAATGGAATCGGATGCCTTGCCCTCGATTGGCACGCCTTTTACAGACAAGGATTCTCAAGTTATTCGGCTCTGGGCCAAGAAACTTGATGAGTGGCTGGTTCAATACAATGGAGCGTCGCGTAAGGCATTTCCTTGCTGGACAGCACTAGCAATGGATGTAGCCAACACTAACGTATCATATCTGTGTCTACAGAGCCCTCACCGTCCGACCGTCAAGGTATCCTTATTCTGTTGCAGTACCACCTCCACAAGCTGTACGTTCTATCAATCTACCATCCAGCTCGCGGCTTTGACCTGAGCTCCGCGGACATCACCTTGAGCGAACGGCAGGAGCTCCTAATGTCGGCGCGCGCTGTCCTGCGATTGCGGCAGGATGATTCGAGTATATGGTCGAACTGGGATCTAACTGTAAGCTTACACCCACCTACCTTCTCAGCGCAAGTCTAACAATCTAGATGATAACCTGGGCAGCCATGCTCCTACTACGCGGGGTTGAGGACGGAATGACACATCACGATGGTACGGTAAAATCAGCCATGCGTTGCAATCATATTCTAATACGACTTGTGCAGATCTCCGTCTGATCCAAGCCCAGCTCAGTAGCTTGAAACGAAGCGATCCGTCTACAGTGAGCATCCACGGCGTCCTTGCAGATCGGCTTCAGTCAGGAATACAGAGCATGCATACGCCGCCGGACAATGGACCCGATTTTGCGTTCCCGGCGCCGAATATGGATTACTCGTGGACGATCTTTGATCAGCAGATTATGAGTCTTGCCAATCCGCCTTGGCTTTTTGATGATTCTTCCATAGCGCAGCCGTAGACGCCGCATGAACCGTATCAGGGACAGCAGTATCCACCGTCTGCAATAAGGCAAGCTCTGTGCCTCTGAGCGGTTACTTGAATGGTGCTGGACTCTGCAGGCCAAGGACAGGGCCGAGCATAGCAGAGTACGGCAGTGAAGATACTATCGGCATTACTGTCAAAATGTTATGCATTGATTGTATAGTACACAAAGTGTGTAGTTGATTCTTTTCCTCCTTGAGAACTGGGTATAAAGTAACTGATCGTTAATCATATCATAATGTACAACTTCGGCTCAATGTCATCATTGCAAGGAAGTTCCGCACTTGAGAATATAAGCGTTGCCAGCCGCTTTCTTTCGGAATCACTGCCGCCAGTATTCCTGGCCTGCAGCAAGCGGATTAATCATCTGCACTTTGCTCGTGAGAAGGGTTATCTCCATAGCTGTGGGATGGATTCTGCTGACCAGCAGCTCCCAAGGTGTTGCCCAGGAATTCGGTAGGGGTTCTCGGGGACGTAGAAAGGTCTTCGGACGCGCCAGCCGCTGATAAAGAGGAAGGTAGTGGGGGGAAAGGTTCTGTTTGGGAGTTCGCCGACTCGCGGCGTGAGACCCCTCCACGGGTAGTTGAAAGGGCATGGGCTTCATTTGACTCTACAAGGGTGTAGTCCGGGGATGTAGAAGGAGCATCTGGGACACCAGGTGCAGATTGTGTATGAGATGACGGTGAAGGCTGCAATTCCGGTGAGCATGAATGGTTAAGAATTCATCGCGACTAGCATACCTTGTCTTTGCTTTGATCGAGGCCACGATTTGCAGCCAATCTTCGTGCAGCAGCCCGTTTCCGAGCTACGTCTGATTCTTCCTCAAGCTCTGCTTGCTCCTCTTCTTTCTTCAAATCCACCAAGGATGCTGAGGCGTAATCACGAGTATTCCGTGTTTTAGGACTCTGGGATTCTCGTAACCGACTCTTTTTCTTTTTGGACTCCCTCGAAGCCGAGGTCCCGAAACTAAAGGTTCCGGACATGGACCGTTTCATCCCTGCAATTTTGTCACTAAGTTGATCGTCCGAGTCAAGTCCTGTTCCTCGGCGACTGGCCCACGCCAGTGCAAATTCGTCATCTAGAGGAACCGCATCTTCCTCCTCGTCGCTAGGGAACAAATCCCCTCTCGAGCTCAAGGAGTTTGCGGTCTCGCGCGATGTCTGCGTGGCACTGCGGTATCGCCCATTCGTGCTGGGGGAGGCCTGCTCCTCCGTTTCTTCAGCGGACTCCATAAGGGGTTCATCCTCGGGCACATGACGGCGCAGCCCCGTAGGATGTTCCTGGAGATCCGCAGCGGATGGTCGATATTTCAGCCCTCGCGCCCCCAGTCTCCAAGGAAAGCGCTCCAAGAACCCCAGGAAAGACGAGCTTGGAATAACAGTCGGATCATTTCGAGTATCAGGTACCAAGACACTGCTCTTACGTCTCGTGCCTCGAGTACCGTAACTCATTTTACGCTGTCTGCGTGGCTGTTCGGCGCCCCCGCGCGTCAAGCCGCTCCCCGCCAGCAGCCGGTCGAGCTCGTCCGTGCCCCATCCGAGCAAACTGTCATTGGCATCATCGTTATCCCAATCATCGTAGAAGTCAAAGCTGGCTTCCGCACGTCCCCGTCTTCGACGTCGAAGATGGTCCTCCCGACTTGGAAGACAGGGCGCCGTGCATGCGTGGATGCAGTTTCCAATCGACGAAAGACAAGGTAGGATATAATAGTGCGAAAATGTATAGAGCCCTTCCTGCGCCGTCTCGTTCGCGGATTCCAGGTTATGAGAGATCTGGTTGATCGTCTGGCGGACTCGGGGGTCTCTGGGTCGCATCATCTTGATGATATTCCGTCAGGTATGACGATCAGGCAACGGCGGAGGAGACTTTGTGCGCAGATGCTTCAGTCTGTTCCAAATGAATCACATTGAAGTGAATCCGTGGAAAGAAATAATGTTCGCAGTTGGCGGCTTGACGGTTATCCCCATCGATATGTCCATGCGACGTTCAGATAGAATACGTTGGTTGGGTGTGGTGTGCCTCACTGCCTCAGGAATGAAGGCCCACAGCCTCCGATGTCATTTCCGCACTTGGCGGTTTAGTCAGCGGCACGTGCCATCAATATCTAACTATCAGTAAACATTTGGAGAGACCAGAATCTAACTCACTAGGGTCCTCAATCAGTCGTCTGTCTCTGACCTGAAAATGGTATATTACATTCGTTTCTTGAAGACTCCTAGATTTCAGAGTCAAAAAGCGGGGCCCGTCACTGTAACTGCGCTCATATGCATCACCACCGATCTAGGAGATGGATTTCTAGCCCAAGATATCGATTTGCAGGTCACATTGAGTTCCAATGGCTCGGGCAGGATCCTGTATAAGGAAAATCTGCAGTGGAAAGCAGGAAAACGCGAGATTTCGCTATCCCTGGGTCCATTTTCCGCCAAACTATCCCAGGAGACCATCGTGCTAGGCGTGAGCGCAGTTGATCATCAACGGCCAAACCTGCCCAGTTCAGATCATCTGCTCGACACCTCTAAACTCCCTCTAGTCATATCGGGCTGGAGCGCCCCGTTTGGGGGGTCGGAGCCTCTCGTGGGTGAGAAGCTTATCGAACGACGCTTCCACCCAAAGGATCAATTGGACCTCAGGATATGGGAGGAGACCGGCAACAGCATTGCCCGGCATATCTGGTGAGGCCTCTGAATCCGTATCTGATTATCAATCTAAGAGGATATATTGCGTCCGCAGGGATGCAGCTATCGCATCGGTAATATACCTTGAGCAAGCGATCACTAAGTCTACAGGGTCCGCCGCACCTTTGCTCGAGAGCCTCCTACAAGCGCAACGCAGTACCCCTCTTCACGCCATTGAACTGGGGTCTGGCTGCGGTATTGTGGGTATAGCACTAGCAGAGCTCCTCTCGCATTGCTCGGTTCTACTTACAGATCTCCCTGAAGTCGAGGAGATTGTTATGAAAAACATAGCAGTGGCAAGGCCAGCTCCATCGTCCCAGGTCACATATCAGGCGCTTGACTGGGATAAAAAGCTACCTGACGATTTATGTAACGGCCACATTGACCTCATTCTTGTCTCGGATTGCACGTACAACGCGGATAGCCTGCCGGCGCTGGTCAATGTGCTGGACCGTCTGGTCCAGATGTCGCCTGATGCTGTAGTTCTAGTGGCTTTGAAGAGACGACATGATAGCGAAGAGGTCTTTTTCAGCCTGATGGATTCGGTAAATCTTTTCAGTTTGCATAAGGACAGCATGCAACTTCCGTCTCAACACGACCAGTTTGATGAGATTGAGCTGTACTGTTATGGACGGAAGGACAGGCATTACTCCCAACAATGCAAGCCCATCAGGCGAGCTGAAGCCATGGCGACCTGAAGACACTTCCTTTGTCGCGATCAGTCCAGTGTCGAAACAATGAACAAAGAGGAAGCTTGCCTACTTCGCGGCGAACGTGTCAGCTGAGAGGCAAACCGGCATATTGATGCTTGACTCCGGCCGGCTGCTGGACACACCGTTCCCGGATGGCTTGTTTCGGGCTGAATCTGCCGATTTATGCCATCTTTCGTACTTGGCGCTGCCGCAGATTACTCGTCTAAGCCAGCAGACAATCTCACATATGGTTTCAAGGCAGGGCGTCACGTCTACCTCTTCTTCGCTTGACCATATGACTTCAAGACGCCATAACTATTGAAGAATTTCCGGGTTTGGTCCTTACGAAGTCGCATTGGGCCACAACAGCGACGATGGAACACTTGGATTAAAATAGTAATGGTCCTATTCGCCAAAGGGTATGAGTGCAGCACAGCAGCGCGCAACATTCAAAACTTGGATATTCATATCGTGATTTTCAATTTCCGTGACAACCGTCGTCATAGTATCTCAGGGTTATATCCCTATTGCTCTTGTGCTATGCCAGCGCCTGAGTACTGTAACTTGACACTTCGTTGTACAACCCGCCCTCCTCCAGCCGTGCAATCTGCTCAACAAAGACCGCAAAGCTCGCGATTTTCACTCGATTGACAAGCTTCTCCGACAGGAGTCTCAAATGGAAACACTTAATGCCTGGATCGAGAACGGTACTTGGATCCAGTTTCTCCTACGCGGCGTCGAGAAGCGGATCGGTTCCAGGATCGTGCATACTCGGACCGCTTCCGTCGCGACACGCGCGGTGCTGTCCCTCGGCTAGTGACGCCCATGATCTCGCGATCGACGTTCGAACTGTTTTCTTGTTGCTGTTGCTCATCGTTCGATGGGAAGTCTGACTCTTCACTCGGAGCGTTGGCCATTGCCTGACTGAGGTGCACAACTTGTGGATGAATACTATCAACAATATGCGGAAAACGAGACTGGGATAGTCTAGTAAGGAGTCTTGTCGCTTGTGTATTCTTTCGAGGCCCTGGGATCTGATATATCGTGAGGACCAGCCAAAGTGGTCTGGACCGGCAGCGCCACTGAGAGGACTTGGATCATGATGACGATCCTGCGATGCAATGACGGAAGTTCATACCTCCCATTCGATGAAGTCATATTGTTGATGCTCGCGATCTCGATCAGAGAACCTTCTTCAACTTCTGTCCTGCTGTTTCAAGTCGTCCTTTGTTAGTCCGCAGTGACGCGGTCTTGTTAGTGGTTTTCTTGGAGGGACCATCGGTTACCAGATACCACTCTAATATTCTTGTATGACTGCAAGCGCGCGCAGAGCTTGGCCTTCGCCGTGGAATAGGTTACAGCTGGAAGAGCCTCTTTTCATGATTATCATACGTCAAACGTAGAAGATCTGCGCTCCATCAAGAGATTTGGCTCCTCGAAATGGTCTCGCCTCTTGTCCTCAATGACAACGGGGAGACACTTGGATCTGTAGCACAGTTGTTTTGCAAACGTTGCCGTAAGCACCATAGGGGTTGCTTGGGAAAATAGTTTGCATGCGACGTCTCTCGGTCACTGTATCCTGAAAGGAGTCCATATCCGTACCAGCGTACATCTCCAACATCTTGAATCCTTCAAAGACCAACAACTTCTCTGAGCTGATACTGAACACTTCAGCGAGCTCTAGTTTCTTAGCACTTGTAAATCAGGAGGCAGTGAAGCTGGGCTGTTCAAGAACTGTATGGGGCCAAGACATGCGGCTTGCAGTGACCTGGTCATGGGAAGAGGGAATATGCCGACTAGAAGGCACTGTCGGGTAGGCATATTTCCTCTCCGCATCGCCCTTCCTCATTGAGAGAGGAACAAGTAGGAAGTTGTCATCTTATCCGGCTTTCTTTGACCTTAGCATGATTCCCGAGGGCTCGGGGTTGAGAATGCCTCCTCATCAGAGTCCTAGCAGTGTGGACGTATCAAGTCTCTATACGAGCGTCTGCATCATACTGTCATACATCATACAGATGAAGTACTTCGTATAGCATCAAGGGTCACTGAACCTCGGCATTTCGGTTGTCGATGACTCAGCAGTCAGCAGTAACGTAATCCACAACCGAGCGGCACACCCAACCGAACGGCACACGATCTTGACCATGGTTGGAGAACCATGAAATATCTTGCAACTACGC
>JACBAD010002049.1:0-109160 GCA_014281905.1 Aspergillus hiratsukae
TTCTATATCTTCTTTAATCTTTCTAATCTAATCTATAACTAATTTTCTATAGTTAATTTTAGTTTAAGCTTAATATTTTCTATTGCCTAGGCTTCCTACCTAATAAAATTATTAACTTCCTAGTATAGTATATTACGGGTAGGATGTTTATTAGGAATCCTATCTTTAGTTTCCTATAATAGTGCTTCTATCTTCTAGATATACTTTTATAATTCTATTTACTCTAATTTCTTACAGAGCTAGCACTCCCTATTATAGAAATAATAGATTCTTTTATTAATATCTTTAGGAGTTAGATTTATTAGCTACTTCCCTCTTTCTATAGATCCTAGACCTAGTTCTAGAATAGATTAGTTATTTATATTAACTAGCTAAATACTATTTTAACTATTATCAGGGTTTTTAACTATTATTTCTATAGATTTAGTTAATTCTTTTAAGATAGTATTCAAGGGATATAACACAGTACTCTAAAGAGTAGGTTAAGCTAGGCTATAATAGGAAGTTATAAGTAAGGTTAAGTCTACCTAGACTTTAGCTCTTCTAGGGAAGGAATAGCCTTAATATATTTAGTAGTATTTAAATTAAGTAGTAATTATAACTATAGTTAAGAAATAGTATAGTAAGAGGAAAAGATCTCTTTATCTATAGTTATAATATTAATATCACCTACTTATCTAGTCTAGAGGTTATACTCTAAAATAGGCATGTATAGTTAGTAAGGTAAAAGAAAATAGTACAACACATTTCCCTGCTATACTAACCTCTGCTGATAACTAACTAGGACTGGGAAGGATAATTATCTGTGGGTATTTAATAGGGTAGTATAAAGGACATAATGGATTATAACCATAGTACACATATATGCCTTAATAGAATAGATTAGTAGGAGGTTAGTTAGGTCACTCAGGTCAGCAACCAAAACTCATAAGGGGTGGAATGTGGATAGTTAAATATGGGTCATGGACCCATGTATGCTTACATCAAAGTCTTCCTTCATATGGACTATATATAATAAGTCAAGAATAACTTGATAAGGGACATATTGGAATATTTGTAATGGCTAAACCCATATTGTAGTATAGTTAGGAGCCTACCTATATCCTATCCATACATGAGTGACATGAGTGATGAGTACCAAGTAGGTCAGAAAGCCTTGGGCTACAGAGAATTAGAGATCTTTGTCTGTGCAGTATATTAGACTTAATGAATATAATAAAGACACAGGGCATGCCTTAAGAGAGGACTGAAAGGTATATATAGGTATAGATAATGATCACCTAGTGAACTGGTATCTACTAGGTAATAGTCTGCCTCCTGTTTATATATAGTTACATTATATACAGTTATATACAAGTAGGAGCCAGGCTAAATCATTATATGTCTTTTACCCTAGTATCCTTTATAGGCTTCACAGCCCAGTGCAGGACACCATAGGTTCTTATAAATAACCACTATGTAGCCACTAGTCACATGATAACAAATAGTATATGACACTGCCACACTGATTCACACTCTACCAGCTGATCTTACATATAGTTAGAAGCCCCTTAGCCAGCTTATTACAGTCCAACACTGTGAACATTAGTTAAACAGCTTCTAGTCTGTGATGTGGTGGACTAAGTAGCTTAATACAGAGGTACATCACCTAATATTCATACTGTAGTGGCTAAGGCTTCAGCCTCCATACTCTTTTTTGTTGATGATGGTAGAGAGATATTCATTGGGGCAATCCCGTCTTCTATTCCAGCCAATCACAATGAAGGATGCCATTGATGTCCCACATCCTGTCGTCATGTGGCATAGGTCACTGATCATTCCACCCCACTACTATGGTCATAGGAACTGTTCTGGTTCCTGCTGATGCCTAAAATGTTTAATAATATCTAAATGTAGTCATTAGTACATTAATCATAACAAGAGAATACCTCATATCTCAACACTATTGGATTGATAATTCATCTCTTGCCTATGTCCATACCTTAGTCTTACACTTTCCCCCCAATTCTGCCCATTAGATGTCAGTGTACACAATCTCATGAGTAACACATGACTGGATCACTACAAGCGCCCCCGCATTGATATTTATTACTGCCCTGTGATGACACTATCTCCTGACAAGCTAAATCAAAGCCATCGCCGCACTGACTCATAGTTAGATCTTTCTCAAGGTCCAGTTTGGAAAAGCTCAAAGATCATCAAATCATCTGTCAACCAGGGTCATCACAACCGCCCCGCCCTCATAACAGCATTGAGCCACCAGACTCCCACTCATATTCAAGGAGGCAGAACCGAGTCTCAAATACCTGGTGACTGGGAGTTTTATTGCTCTCTGAGTCATATCTGCCCATTGCCACCATAGACAAAGGAACCGGTCCTGACAAATACCTTTCACGTGTGTTTTGCCAACATTAGGTTGACAGTCATCTTCCATTGACTTCTACTAACACACTCCCATCAGCCATCATCATCAATTGCCTTTTGAGGCATTATATCTTCAGCAAACTCCAAATCATATCTAATATCATCACATCCTTCACATCCCATTCCAACCCAGCTCGTTTCTACCCTCCCCCCTGAGTCTCAGCTTTATCAATAGAATGAACCCGTATACACCCCCAACCCCGTTGGACCAACATCATAAACTCGCCATGAGTCGCCTACCGTCCGTTTCCAGTCTAATGTCACCCCCTGAATCCAAACCGTTCGAGAATTTTAATACCTCATTGTCACCTTACTCGGCGTCGCAGGATTATTGCTCGTTTGTCCATGGCATGAAACTTCCTCCCATTTCTAGCGAACGGAAGCGAACGCAGTCAGAAATGGATTTGCCATCGCCCCCCGTCACCCCGTACACTGGGAATAAGAAAAGGAAATCAGATGTCTCAGAGGAAATTGAGCGAGATGTCGTGCTCGGTTCTCCTAGAGATCCTGTTCTGTTCCCTCATCATGATTCTTTAACAGATGTTGCCACTGATGAGCCCTTGTTTGGGCAGATTCTTCCGGCCCCAGCAGAGGTTCTAATGGAACAACATATCGATTCTCACATGGCAAGATTTGATAACAAAGTGAATAAGCCAACGCGTGATGAGTATCTCTTAGCGCTGTCCTGTGTGCCAGTCGTCTCCGCCCAGTATAACCGGAATCCCGCTGCCTGGGCTAAGGAGGAACGCGAAACACTTGAGCGTCAATTATTCATGATGAACCGTCGCCGACCTAAAATTCTAGATGCAAAATTAAAGAAGATTGCGCCCGCACCCAGCAAACGGGCGGTTACCACCCAGCCTCGCGCACAGCGAACACCGCGGGCCAAGCGTTCCCCCAAATCTACACCGCATCAAAAGGCACATGAGTCTTTTGACTTACCTGCTCAGACAAGTACCAGGCCTCCCAGGGGCATGGGAACAAATCGGGATGACACAGACTATACTTCCATCAAGGATTTCTCACCCTCGCCAGAAACACTTGGCGGCAATGCGAAAGCATTAAAGGCAGACTGGAAAGGACAGATGTTAGATCTTAGCCAGGATCCAGATCGGCATCTTTTGAGCCCGGCTGAGCTCAGTCTTGCCTCCACTCTGAGGCTCTCATGCGCAACATACTTATGCAGCAAACGCCGCATCTTCGAGGCCCGTGTGAGAGCTTTAAGGATTGGCAAAGAGTTCCGCAAAACGGATGCCCAACAAGCTTGCAAGATTGACGTGAACAAAGCGAGCAAGTTGTGGACTGCTTATGATCGTGTTGGCTGGTTCGATTCCGAACACTTTCAACAGTATTTAGAGTGACCTTAGCAATTTGTGGTTTCTTATTGGCCGAGAATACTCATACCATGCTATGTTGCGATTAGTGTTATTTTAGCTTTATTATGTGGGAGTTGGGCTTGGATCAGGTTACTTAATAGCTCATCGATGATTATAGCTCCTGCTGCACTTCAGCCTGTTTGGAATGGGGCGAATCCTTTGCTTTCAGATCGGAATATACCTCTTTCTGCACCTTGGACCTAGCTTATGAGCACTGCACGGCTGGGCTGGACTGTGGATTTACCCCTTATCAGTCCTAGCTCTTAGGTCCAAATAGGAAGACTCCACATATGTCATTTGCGGGTTCCTTTCTACTTATCCACAAGCCAAGCCTTACCTAATTTTGGTACAACTTGATTCAGGCTGGAGTCCGCTCTCTTTCGGCAATCCCGGCATTGTTTGATCTTGGACAGTCTGTTGTTTGACTGTCAGCCTTCTACGGTTCTACCGTAAAGGCTGCCAGCATGTCTCGTCAGGAGTACCTCTTATAGGCGTAAGGTACACTGTAGGGATAATATTACATTAATACCTGAGATTTAGTATTTGATTATGCAGAGCAGGTTCCCAGATTCTGCCTGCAAGGGTGTACTTGATTAAAGCTAAAATAACTCATAGAAGATTTCATCGGCATATTCCTATGCAGCTTCCAAACAGACCACAGATAGATATTTATACCGTCCATCATCATCCTGGCTGGACTAGTATGACAGATTCTAACCATGATAACAGGGCCTTTGGAGAGAAGCCTAAACAAAGATCCAAAATAACCTTAAGTAGTTGATTATTAAGGTAGTCCTCCAGTAGTACGTAAGTCGGGTATTAAGTGAATTTGGACACTGAGTGACTGATGTATGCATTCAATCCATGGAAAGTACCTCTCTATTGAATAATATGATTTGAGACGCCACCCCCGAAACCATCCCTTTACTCCTTACTAGTACGTACTACTTTCTTATCTGACTAACCCACTGGACAACTCTTAACGGTTTAGACCGACCAGAAACTCTTCACATTTGATTCCCATTGAAATTCATTTAGAAAATCATCATATCGATATGTCTCATATGGAAACGCCCCAAACAGGGTCTCTCAAAGGTCAAGCCCGTGGGGGGCAGCCTGACAGCGATAAGAAGTCAAAGACAAGGAGACCTGCTAGTAAGAGCCTACCTGGTCTTTCAAGAAATCTTGATGAATACTTCTTTTCTTCAATACTCACAGCACAATAACAGACACTGCTTTCAGACAACAGCGCTTAAAAGCCTGGCAGTAAGGTCTAATCCAACTATTTTATCAATTATAGTTAAATTTGCTGACACATTGATACTTTAGACCAATTCTCACGCCGCGAAGCGTTCTGCCCATCTTCTTTGTTTTCGGCATCATATTTGCACCGATCGGTGGCCTTCTCTTATGGGCTAGCTCCCAAGTATGTATTGCGGATTCAAAAGTGCATGCGCATCAAACATCTAACCATAGCGCAATGATAAGGTCCAAGAGATATCTATAGATTATTCAGAATGCGCCGAAAAGGCCCCTTCTTACCCAGCCTCGATTGCAGACCGGGTTAAGTCATCCTTCAAGTCATCGACTGGACAGTCCACCCCAACATGGGAGCGCCGTATAGAGAACGGAACTACCATTTGTCGGCTGAGTTTCGAAGTACCGGACGATTTAGGGCCTCCGGTCTTTCTGTACTATCGTCTTACCAACTTTTACCAGAACCATCGGCGATACGTGAAGTCACTGGATATAGATCAGTTGAAAGGCAAAGCTGTTGACAATCAGACCATCGATGGCGGCTCATGCGATCCCCTTAAACTCGACCCTACTGGAAAGGCCTATTACCCGTGCGGACTCATTGCGAACTCCCAATTCAACGACACCATCCACAGTCCCGAACTGCTCAGTGACTTGAACCCAACGGTGTACTTCATGACCAACAAGGGCATCGCCTGGGATAGTGACAAGGAACTTATTCAAAAAACACAATACAAACCATGGGAGGTTGTGCCACCACCGAATTGGCACGACCGTTATCCAAATGGATATATTGACGGTATCCCTGACCTTCATGAGGACGAAGACTTTATGGTTTGGATGAGGACCGCTGCGCTACCGGCCTTCAGCAAACTCTCTCGCAGAAATGACAACGTGTCTATGAAAGCTGGCTCTTATCGCCTGGATATTGAAGACCGTTCGTTCTCGCCGTGCAATACGCCTTGCCACTGGCTAATTGGACTCTAGGGTTTCCGGTCACTGAGTATGGTGGCACGAAGTCAATTCTCATTTCCACCAGAACTGTCATTGGGGGACAGAATCCTTTCATGGGTATAGCTTATGTCGTCGTTGGCGGTATATGCGTCCTTCTTGGGGCTCTGTTTACCCTTGCACACTTAGTACGACCAAGGTATGTGTTACTGATGCTCTGCTCAACGACAACTAAATCTCACTGTACGCAGGAAACTTGGCGATCACACTTACTTGACCTGGAATAATGAACAGGAAAGTACAGTCGTAGCTATGGGCAGGAATGACAGATTTGGACCGCATGCCCATTAATACAGGCTCTACGAGCAGTTTACCCTTTCCGTGGGGTAACATATTGACTGAGTACTTTCTCTTTGCTTCTGTCATTGCCTGCTTCGCAAGGTGTTCACATAGTTATCAGGGCGAATCTCACTTCTATCGCTCTAAACATTACGGTATGTGGTAATCTTCCTTTTACCAAGATGTTGATTCTGACATTGTTTCCTGAATAGGCGTATACATATCATATCATACAATCTTCTATTGGTGAATACAACAAATTTCAGAATGTGCACACTTCGGGCTGGAATTTCTCCACTTGTCCCCTGCCAGGCACTTCCTGTCGGGGACGACATTCCTGTCTTGGGGGTAATCAACATCTAACATTCCAGTTTCCAATAGCAACAAGATGTACTTTATAAATTCCAGACGGCCTCGAGAGATCGAAGCCATGATGCCCTGCGACAAGTTGCCTTCGACATGATGTTGTCTTTCATTTTCCGTGTTTATATCTTACTTGTTATAGGTCTCGTATCGAACCGCCGAACTCAGTGTCGAGCGACCGGTTTAAAGGGCCGTTCCCTGTGTGCCACTGGTGGTCCAGACGCAACATTGAGGGTTGAACATGAGAGACTAGGCGCGTTTGAATCCCAAACTGATAGCGTACCTTACAACATGCGAAGAGCATTGGAGCCCATTGAGATAGAGACGTGGTTTCACATTGTGAGTGGCGAAACAGATGCTGATTTAGTAACGGACGAGATGGTCACCCTTCAGGTCAGTTGACATCGCCTTTATGGGAGCCGGCTGCCTCGCGATTACTTCAGCTAGCTGACAATCTCGAAGCTACATTATTTGCAAAAAGCATATGAAAACGCTGCAATATCCTACAGGCTAAAGGGCGTCACGCGTCATGTTAATAAAACTTGGGCGCGCAATGGTGATGACTTGGCCATGAAGAAAGCACTCCGCAAGGGAGGTTACAGCACGTTAAATGTCTACTTTCAGACCAATCTACAGCCGCCACCCCTCACAGAGCCTGCGAGCGGCACCTCTGAAGGTGACAAGCGTCATGCATATAATTCAGACCTTGCCTCCCCTAGCGTCCTTGGATTTTGCACTCTCCCGGATCCAAGCATTAATGCCAGCAGCCCTCGCGTCAGCTACTCCAAAGACGGCTGCAATGTGCTCGCTAAGACTATGCCTGGTGGCCCTATGGGTCATTATAATCGGGGTGGTACAGCAATACACGAAATTGGTCACTGGAATGGACTCTTACATACTTTTGAAGGGGAGTCGTGTTCGGAAGACAATGCTGGTGACTACATCGCAGACACACCGCAACAATCGGTCCCAACCGATGGTTGCCCTTCTCAGAAGGATTCATGCCCGGATAGCCCTGGCTTTGATGCCATACATAATTTCATGGACTATTCATCTGATGACTGCTACGCTTCGTTTACTTCTAATCAGCTGAAGAGGATGCGAAGCATGTGGTTCTCGATGAGAGAAGGAAAATAATATCTTGTGAGCCTGGGACAGATTGTGATTATTTATTTTGTACTCAATAGTGTGTGTAAATAGCCCTTGGAGTCATCGTTCTTTGACTACCTGATGAAGTCTTATTGTGTCACTTTACATGTCATGGCCCCTTTAACTAGTGTATCTCTCATAATTATTAACATTTTACTATCCAAGCTTATGGTTACCCAGCACAAGAGACGCCAGTAGAGCAACTAGAGCTAGTTGAGCATGAGATTAGCCATGATTTCTCAACCAAGAGCACTGCGAAAGCAATGCCGCTAGCCATATTCAGGAGATATTTGAGCCAATACCATCACCATTATCATCGAAGATAATTTAAGATGAAAGAGTAGTCGATGAAAGACCAATCCATGAAATTCCAGAGTATAGGAAAAGAGGGCCACATGAAAGCACACTACCGTTTCCGCTTCTTGCCATGTTCTTCATCATCCAAGCCACCTTCCCTATCCTTCTTCTTGGCTTTCCTCTCGAGCTCATCCCAATCTTCACCACTCTCTTCTTCGGCGCTGAAATCACTTGCCTCTGCGCTGGCGTCGTCGTCAAATTCGCTATCTTCCTCAGAACTCTCGTCTGCCGCCGCCAATTCCGACTCGGAGAGCTCAAATGCAGACTCCTCCTCCTCTTCGGATCCGTCCTCTGAATCAGACTCTGCGGCTAAGAAGGACCAACCTCCATCCGCAAAGAAACCATAAGGATCACTCACAACCGTTTTCATGATGGTTGTCCAGTTGAGGTTCAGGGGTCCCTCGGTGAAAGCAATATCAACGGAATCCAGCCAGTCTTTCACGCCTTCCAAGGACTCCACTGGGATCGTGTTTATATGAACAGGCGCCCTGTGAAAGTCCTTGAATACGAAGACTAGGTCGAAGTTTTTGAGACCAAACTAGAAACCATCAGCAAGACAATAATATTGATCATAACAGTAGTAACACCCTTACCTGCACTCTTTCGAGATGGGCTATTTCAATCTCATTCAAGGTGATGACTAGGAAGGGGGGTTCCGTCAATTGCACGAGAGCGTCAGTTGTTGGTTGAATCAGTACATTGGAGCGGTTGGGGACGCCAGTGAAACCAATCTCGCGAAATGGTATGTCGACATCAACGCCCTCGTCTTTCCCGGCATCAGCTATCTTCTCAGCGAAGGCCTTAAATTCTCTGTCCAATGCTGCTCTGCGTCGTCTTTCCTCTTGTTCAGCTTCGAATTCTTCTTCATCTCCATAACGATGCTTGCGTCTGCGATTGCCAGTCTCGTCGAATTGCATCTCAGTGGCCTCTCGGTAAAATTGCACGTCTCTCGTTTTCCTCTTTCCAATCATGATAGGCGTTTTGAGATGGACGTGAATGAGGACAATCAGCTCGTGAGCACACGGTTGGAAGAACAAATGTTTGACATTGCTGAAGAGCACATCCACGTGTTCGTTCCGGAATGGAGACATGTATCGAAGACCGTTCTGATGTATCTCGACCTCACCCGGAACGCGCTTGCCATCCAAAGGAGGCCGAAGGTAGACGTCAGGTAACTTTACAGGACGGCGGTCTATGAATCATTAGCATCGGCAGCTGATTCAGCGGTGCAAGTACATACTTCGGATCTCAATGAGCTTGTCTTGCTCTACAACGTCTTCCATCTCTTTCTTCTCTTGCTCCCGCCTCAAAGCATTTTTTCTCAATTCAGTGATATCCTGGGCGACCTGAGCCAGCCTCTCATTGTCCTTAGAACGGAGAGTCAGATTTCGCAGAAAATGAGCCGACAGATCCTCGAAAGGCTGGTCATCCTTTCTACCAACTCCCTGGCCCGGGGAAAGAAAATTGATGCGGAGGTACGCATATTCGCCTTCGTCGCTTTTACTCGCATTCTTGATGGTGTTGATATGGAACGGGACTGGTCGACCCATAATGGGAACTATTACCGTAGATGCTTTTTGGTCAACATATACCGTGAGGTCTCTCACCTTTGCTGGCAATTGATTGTCCCGCTTGTACGATTCGAATCGTTTGAATTTTTTCTGCGTAACGCCATTGTCGTCTCCGGTAGTTCCAGCGAATCGATCAAGGCCCTCTTTTGTTTTTTTAGCGGCTAGCTCCTTTTGATGCTCGCGGCGACGCGCCTCAGCACCTTCATTTATTTGACTTGGCCGTTCCGCTCGAAGCTTCGTTCTCGTGATGTTCCTGCTGGCGATAGCACCTGTTTTGGTTTCCTTTTTCTCCTTGATAGGCTTTTGAGGTTCTTCTTCGTCTCCAAAGTAGAATGATACGGAGTCCATATCAAGACCTGCGTCCTTGGTAAACACATGTGGTCCATTTTCCCCCACACGAACGGTGTCTGTGATGACCATAGAGTAAGTTGAACCCTTGCTTCCTTTCAGTTCTGGGTCTTCGACGTCTGTTAGACCCACTGTGATAGAAAGAGTCATGCCGCTTTTCAGTGTTCTGCTGTTTTTTCCATTCAGCACCATGTTAGGGTCTCGAAGCTCAATTCCGATACCAGCACCGACGCTCTTGACAAAATGGGGCTCAAGCTCAGGTTTCTTTGTTCGGATTAAACTGATCGCCTTGTTGTATAGATCCCTGGCAATCGTGCCGTCGCGGACATCTCTCATAACCGCTTCATGTAAAGACAGAAGAAAGGCATAGTTTGTCTCTTGAGACTTACTCGGATCCACTAAATAGGTCCGTGCGATCATTGAGCTGTAAGTCTTATAACGTATCCCGAAGCCAGCGATAATAATGCCCGGTTCGAGATTGCTGTTATCAGACACTGCTGTGAGCCTAAGGTCATACTTTCCCCCGCTTTGGATGACGGGACCATAGGCCCAGTCAATTTGTTGAGCATCGAACTCCGCCGGTAGTTTGCCGAGTTTGTTGAAAAACTTAGCGTCGTCGATTTTCGCATCAACACGCGCAGAAAGAGCCTTATGAGTCATTTGCTTTTCTTCGTCGAGAAGGCGCGACATTTCCTCCACAAAGTATTCAGACATCAAGCCACTGCAAGCTCGTGAAGCATTTCTTATGGACACCTGTACAATATTAGCTAATTGCCCTTCCCAATTTCCCAAACAGTAAGCTCCTTTTCAACGCACCAACTCGTCAGTATCCTTCACTGCAAAGGCAGCCGACAGTGCAGGCGAAATATCAACTTCCTCTATTTCGCCAGATAATGTCGCAAAAGTGCGCTTCCAGTCTTCCGCGAAGGGACCTGTAGCTGTGTCCTTCGGTAAAACACCGACTTTATTCTTCATATGTGCGACGACATTAGTCGCCAGGTAACAACACAACGGCAGTGTCACTTGATAGAGCACTCACACCAGCGCTTTTGATGACTTCCATGCATTTCTCGAAAGCCCTCAGTTTCCCTTCAGGATCCTTTGTTGTAACCAATATTTCAACTGGGATCTTGCCACCCCTCAGCGGCTCAAGATGCTTGGCTGAGTGGACATCATCTATTCAGCAAATATCCCTCGTACTTCGAACGTAAAGGTTTACCTTTCTTGGCAGTTGTCACAACGTAAACAGCTTCCAACGTAAAGACGAGAAGGGTCGCTGGAAACTCATAACCCAGCAACCAGAACTAGTAGTCAACAGCCATTATGTTAGCGGTATAGCGAAATAAACACCAAATGTAGCAACGGTGACTGAACATACATGCATAGCGTTATTCTTTTGAAAGGTATTTGCCTCGTCAGTTTTACCCATCAAGATAACTATCGAGCCAACACCACCAAATGTGGGGTGACTTGAGCGTTTGTCTGCTCTCCATGCCGCGTAAAAGCTTGACAATCGATTGAAAAACAAAGTCTTGTCTATCACAATCTCTTCAGCCATGATCTGATGGCACCGAAGGTGAGATTGTCGTGCAGGGTATGTGAGCCTGCCTGAACAACTAGAATCCCACAAGTCTCTTCAAGTCTCGCTGATCACCTTAATTTGAAGTGGGTTAACGCAAATGTGGTAAACACAAGTTCGAGGATGTGATGTCGCGCAGGACTATGTAAGGATGGAGAAAGCGAAAGCTGAAGTCATACTCGCGCGAGGCTGGTGCTACGCGTTTTCCTATGTTTGAGCTGTTTGCTTCTTTTGCATGGTATGCTAACCCTTAATGAGACTCCTGGTGCGGAGGTAAATAAAGTTCAAATAATATCCGAGACATTTATTTCTATTATTGCCCTTCAGCAGATTTGCAGCGTAACAAGTATATCTTTTCAGTAATCATGCCCACCCGGGTACCATACCTCCTCTCTTGAAAGGATGATCCAGCCTTGATAATCTCAATGTTTCTCTACTTATCTTATCCTTCATCTCGATCCTTTTCTGCATCATCCCGCTACCTCTCTGTAGGCGAGGGTTGTTAAAGTATCCAGATACGCAGCTAATAATTATCTGAATTCATATACGCCCCGATGGAGAAGGGCGCGCTCAATCATCCGCATCATGGCATCTGAGGATACCATTTCCCTTGGCGATCAAGTACGCTTCGATGACAATGTCTCTGGCGCAGAGTCCAGCAAATCTACTCGAAGAAACCCGCGGAATGATGCAGCCACTGGTGCTTCGGCAGCTGGTGTTCGTGCAGTTAGTGCGCAGATGGTTGCTTTCTACTTCAGAGCTCCCGTCAAGGCATTTTTTCGCACTCGGGTTGAGTATGCACTCCCCTCTCGCTGCTCAGACTGAGGTTTGTTGACGCTCGTCCAGTTATATGGTCCGTATACCAGTTGAAAACGCTTCCTGGCTTCTTTGTCCAAATTTTTAGGACTTTTGTACTCATCGCCCCCGACATGAGCTAATGATTGTTACTCTCGAAACGCTCCCTTTAGGCGTTCGCAAGAGCTGTCAACCCTCATTCCGCTGAAAAGCGTTGGTCATTACATACAACAACACCTGGTCTTCTCGTCCATGCCGTTCGTACTTATGGTTGGCGGTTCATCCCCAATCAGCTGTTACCCCCTTTGTTGGCAAATGCAGGGTGAGTCAAATCCGCGCATTTCTCCCTTTGGTCAATCTGGGCCATAACATCTGCTACTAGCATTGGCGCTGTCCTGTATACGTCGTATCTCCAGACGCTTGGCGCCCTATATGAACCCGTTTCCCGAAGTGTCAAGCGTATATACCCTCCTGCATCTCCTGTTGATACATTTGCAGCTGGCTTTGCGGCTGGTACGATACAATCAGTTGTAGCTGCGCCTCTAGACGCTCTCCAGGTTCGACTACGAACAAGTGACATGCTGCATGGTCAGTACCGGAGCATGTGGCACTATGGACAGAACAAGCTCAAAGAAATTGGTCTTCGCGGGATTTTCGCAGGCTGGAGCCTGTCATTTTTGCGCGACTCATTTGGATACGCCATTTTCTTCAGTACTTTCGAATACATAAAGTCGCAGGCGTATTATTCTTTCGTTACAAGATATTACGGGTCACTTCGCGGCCATCAGCTGGACAGTCTGCAACAACCTCAATCAAGTGACCGTGGGGTGCCGCTCATCAAACCTCATTACAGTTTAGAGCCATGCTTCTTGATGTTAGCAGGTGTGGTGGCGTCAATTGCGCAGCAGGCAGTACAGCATCCGCTGAGTGCTATCCAAAATATTCACTATTCTCGACTAGAATATCTTGATCATCAGGCTAGCTTGATCTCCACGAAAGGGCAGATGATGCAAGTCTACTATTCCGCTTATCGAGAGACATTCAAACGCTGCAAAAGGAGAGCAGCACGTGCTGGCGGTTGGCGTCAATGGTTATTCCAGGGGTTTGTAGGAAATGCTCTTCGTCAAGTGCCTAGCACTAGTGCTGGGCTGGTGATATTTGAACTCGTGCGTCGCAAATATGCTAATTTGGCGGACGCCGTCTACATTCAGAAAGACGGCTACGACATTCTTCTGACCTGAGAGAAAGGTCTGGTTAGCGATTGTATCAGACTGTCACAAGGGGTCCTTGTTTCTTCTGATACCAATGTTCAGCAATAAGATTCGAAGACGCACATTGATGTCGATTTTCACTGTTTCTACCGAACATAGATTTCGCCGCGAGCCTCTGCCTGAACTTATGTGCAAGAATGGAGAGGTCAGGTATTGTCTCAGTCCCTTATACTATATTCACGGAGTAGGTGTCAGATGACTATCCACATGGCACTTGTGTAAGATTATCTGACCTCTCACTGGGCTGACAAGTATTTCCATACTTGGCCAGATTATGTGACCTTTGCTGCCTTAGATGCTGAGGCAGGTTAGGCCGGTGATGACTTTTGCTTAATGGTCCCAGTCGAGTATGTCCTACTGCATACCTTTTTCTGTGAACACTGCGCCAGTTACTTTCGCCAGGCAGTATAGTGTAGCCAGACCATCTGTTGATACAGAGGAAATACACTAGAATACTCACAGATTGACCTGCTCTTAATGTCAAGGCCTTATATATTCAATCTCCTACTCATGAAGCTTGTGGTCACAGCTGAGACTCTAGTGGCGGTACAAGATTGATATTATTGATACTCTGGGTTTCGGAATCTCAAGGTGCAATAATGCCTCGTCAACCTGGACGCTCCGACCAGGCGTTTTAGAGTACGTACCTTATTTTATTACTTTTTATTAGGTAAATTACATACTAGATACCGTATTACGTAATCTCGTCTCTTGGAAGGGCCGGGCATATTCCGTAATCGCCTAGTCGCTTACTCCATAGGGACACTCCGTCCCGTTCCCGTCCGCAAGTTGCAAGTTGCAACAAATGACCCATGACCCAGTCATCCAATAAGGCCTGTGGGGCAATGATTAGGCTGCTCTAACTCTAAGCCTCTAACCGTCTGGCGGTCTGGGTACCTAGGCTGAGTGTGCTGGGCCTGCTGGCCCTGTTGGGTCTCTTCTCTAGCCTCCACTTTCAGCACCTCTCCCCAATTTTCTGGGGAATGCAAATGCCCAAGTGTGTACACTCAACTCACTGCTATCTAAACTTTCTTGTGTACCATTCTATAATCATTTACCTTTGATACCAAACTTGATGTTAAATACTATTCTCTCTATTCAATCCGTTCCCTAGGTTCGACAACCCTGCTGTTGCATGTGCTCAGCTAGCTATCTTAAGCCAGCCTTTGTCGGTGCCTTGTTTGGTTTTTCCGCCTGATCAGTTGTTCTCGACTAAACGGCATCCAACTGCGTCACTTGGCTACTCCGCATCGCTGATCCATTGCAAGCTTGACCCTTGAGCATTGATTTCGACCTTCTCGTGGCAACATCTCCGCTATCTGCTCTCGTGCTCTCGTAGATTTGCTGGATCATCATCATACCAAGTTGCCTTGCATCATCCGGCCAGAAAACGTCCAGCTCCCCACAGCACCAGTCTTCATACCCTTTCACCAGGCTGCCTGTCGTAATCTACCACACTTCTCCGAGTGCCCTTCAGGAAAGAATTTCCAGACCCTGCATGGAGGAGCTGGAGAGCTTGATATCCCCAGTCCATCTTTGATCACTTCAAACTCTCTCCGAGAAGCCACTCTTGAAGGGCTGTCGCTTTCAGCCCACCATAACCGCCAACATTCCTTCAACAAAGTCTTCTCTACGCACCCCCTCAAGTACTATACCTTTGCGGTCACTAAACACTCATTTGCCATCATCCTCGGGGCACTTCGTCAGTGTTGATTCTGCGAGTGAGAAAGGCAGTCGACGTTCTTCATACTCGTCTGGTCACACAGTCGAGTCTACATTCTCCGTTTGGACCGACACAGGTGATCTGGCCGAGCAGCTTGCAGATGTAGAGCACCCTCTGCGAAATCGACTGCGGAAGTCACTGGATTGTGAAACGACCAGTCCAGAAGGGTCTCGAGCTGGACTGAAGCGACAAAAGCGCGTGCGCTACTTATCTCAATCGCCCGCTGGTCGGACCAATCTTGAGAAAATATCCATTGACATTCCTTCACCTGCGCCTAGGCGAATTTCCAGGATAGAGCGGTCTTTAGCCATCATCATGTCTCCGAGCAATAGACAAACCGCCAAGATACATGGCTTGGTTGGGAAGCCCTTGCTGTAAGGGTCCCCGCTTTCTCATCCCTGGCTCTGCGCTACTTTCGTTGACCTTTATACAGGTACTTTACAAGTGTTTTCGTATCATTAGGTGTCTTCCTTTTTGGCTATGATCAGGGTGTTATGTCGGGTATAATCACGTTCGTCCTCCCACTTTGCGGCGAAAAAGGCCACTATGCCTTGGTGATGATGGGCATGTCGATTTTGAAGCCAATGGCTAACATGAATACAGTGGTTGGTACTTCAAGGATTACTTCAATCAACCGTCGCGAGCCGCGATCGGCACAGTGGTCGCCATCCTTGAAGTTGGCGCATTCATTTCCTCCTTACTCATCGGCCGCATTGGCGACTTGATAGGACGGCGGAAGACCATTCTTTACGGCTCTATCGTGTTCTCTATCGGTGGCGCTTTCCAGTCCTTCGCAACTGGTCTACCCATGATGATGTTCGGCCGTATCGTTGCGGGCCTAGGCGTCGGAGCATTGTCAACAATTGTACCAGTTTATCAATCAGAGATATCGGTATGCGGAATCTCTCGATGTCTTCGCCTCGTTCTCTTTGGCCGATATGCTGACGTATCAATAGCCGCCTCACAACAGGGGCAAACTGGCGTGTATTGAGTTTACCGGCAATATCTGCGGATACGCGGCTAGTGTGTGGGTGGATTATTTCTGCAGTTACATCGACAGCAACTATGCGTGGCGTTTGCCACTGCTGTGCCAATGCATTTTGGGCGCCCTCCTTGGCTTTGGAAGTCTCATCATATGTGAATCGCCGAGGTGAGTAGCTTTGGAAATGACAATTCAGACCTCGTGCCGTGTATATTGCTTATACAGAGCCAGATGGTTGTTAGATAATGACCACGATGAAGAGGGCATGGTGGTCATTGCCAATCTATATGGGCAGGGGGATTTGCACAATGACAAGGCGCGACAGGAGTATCGAGAAATCAAGATGAACGTCCTTCTGCAACGGCAGGAAGGCGAGAGATCCTACACTGATATGTTCAAGCGTTATCGCAAACGAGTCCTCATCGCAATGTCAGCTCAGGCACTTGCACAACTAAACGGTATTAATGTGATATCCTATTATGCTCCACTCGTCTTTGAGTCAGCGGGCTGGGCGGGTCGCGATGCTATTTTGATGACTGGAATCAATGGGCTCTCGTACCTTGCTTCAACAGTTCCCCCGTGGTATCTCGTGGACCGCTGGGGAAGGCGCCCGATCCTGCTTTCCGGGGCGGTTGCAATGCTTATTTCTCTGTCCCTGATATCATACTTCATCTATATCGATGTTGCAGCAACTCCAGCTCTGACTGTTATCTTTGTCATGATTTACAATGCGTGAGTACTTTTTTGCTCCTCTCCCTCTTTCTCAATGAGCGGAACTACGGAATGTCCTATTCAGTACTAATGCAACTCAGTTCGTTCGGCGCATCCTGGGGCCCCATCCCTTGGCTGTACCCTCCCGAGATCTTGCCCCTGAGCATCCGTGCCAAGGGGGCCAGTCTTAGCACGGCTACTAATTGGGCTTTCAACTGGCTCGTCGGAGAGGTGACCCCTGTTCTACAGGCTGCGATCAAGTGGCGTCTTTACCTTGTCCATGCCTTCTTTTGTGCTTGTAGTTTTGTACTTGGTGAGCCTCACATTCCAGGCCCGACACTTCATGATTCACTAATGGGTACTTTTTGAAGTATACTTCCTCTACCCCGAAACGAGCGGTGTACGTCTGGAAGACATGAACATCCTCTTTGGAGATGCGACGACTGCTATGCCAACACCCGCGACACAAGCTGAGCGCGGATCCCTTATGAGCGGCGGCTCACCGGTGCCTTCTCTCGACATCAGACGGCAGTATGGCCAGTTCGGAACGGAAAGCGCCATTCCTGGTTTAGATATTGATCCACCTAACATCAGCGGCCATGAAAATCCCAAACCTGCAGGGCTTGATCCTTCGGATGAAAGCAGCGGACGGCCTGAAGGTATTGGCGGCTGGATTTCGAACATGGTCAGTCGCCACAGAGCGCCGGGACCGCAAGCGAAAAATAATCAGTATAGACGTCTGGGGCAAGAGGAGGATGAGAACGATTAGAACAGTCCTTGTATTCATCTCGTGTTCCCCTCCGTTTTCGAGAATTTGTTGCTTCGGCGGCACTAATTCTCTTATTTGCTACCTTTTGCGCCTTTTGGCGATATATCTTCTCCTTCTCTTTGTGGTCTCGCTGCTACTTTATCTCACAATCTCTTTTCTCCTTTGACCAAGGAATAGGGAGGTTTGGTGGCAACGAAGAATTTTGCTTTTGTGTATCTACGTTGTGTGAATAGAACTAGACGGCGCGGATTTGAGCACATAGGTCAATTCGGGCTCGTTTCTTCTTCGGCAATGTCCATGGACATGTGATATAGCGGCCCGAATCTCTTCAATGTATAAAGGGCTTCAGTTAGATCTTGAAATTCTGGTGACAATTGATTGAAGGTTATTCTGTTCTGGTCAGGGGCGGTTTCTGGTTAGGACAGGAGGTCTGATCGGCTTCTCGTAGAAATCATCCCTTCTTTTTTCCCTCCTTTTCGTAACATCTATGAGCATGTCATGCCTGCACAGCTGATTTACCCATCATCAGTCAAGACAAAAACGAATACTATATGTTCCCTCTGGATATTTTTGCGAGATAACATGTAAGCCTCCCATATCCACCCAGGGTTCTGACAATCTGTCCTATGATTTCAGAGGGCTTAATACTGTATATGGTTTCCTGTATACGGCGAAACAATATAGTTTCGTCTTCGGCCATACCAAAGACCAGAAGACTACCTTCTCTATAGGCAAGCCGAAGAAATTATGGAAGTAGGTACTCATTATTGGCGTCTTGGGATTCTGGACTCAGAAAACCGCGAGGTGGCCGGCCACGGCGGGGCCGATCCGATGCCGAACCAGTTTTTCCGTGAAATGTCCAGGCCAACTATCCATTTAGAGGAGGACTTAGTAACCTCTTGTCCAGCTCAGCTTCTACTAGCCTTTCGTTTCATACCTGCTGTAGCCACCTCTAAGCCACCTCTCCCTTTCGCTTCGTTTCTTTTTGTTTTTCCAACCTTCCTTACTTTTATTTGACCTTTCCTTTTTTTGAGAAGTGCATCTTTGATCCCATTGAAGATCTGTCGAGCGACCCTGTAGGCTCACGCTCATTATAATCTGGATACCAACCAACCTCTACAATCGAGGACTGGATATGCCCGCGTACTACCTTTGAGTGTCATCTCCGCCAGTCCATTCTCTCTTTCTTTCAAGTCCGTATAAAAACGATTGTTTTGTATGCAGTTCAATATCCACCGGTGCCCTTGCAACTGGAACACTGACTTCTCCGCCTCGATCTAGGATGAGACCATCCACCATGGCGGAAATGGATGTCGCATCAACTACCGGTGCCAATGTCGGCTCCGATTTGCGGCGTAGGAATGTTCACGCCACAGAGAAAGTTGAGAAGCACCTCTCGTCTCATAGCCTCGAGGACAAGGACGCGAAGTTGAGGCCTAAGGTATGATGATTATATTCATCCTGGTCCACCTGCATAGCATCGCATCTTATCGCCAGCTGATGACTCTTTCGCGGGACAGCCCAATTCTTTCTCCTCAATACTCGATAGTTGGGAACCTTTCATTGCGCCGATCATACTGACAGCCTTGGCTGCCTTCACCCGTATGTACCGCATAGGTCGCTCGAACATTGTGACATGGGATGAAGCCCAGTACGTTACATAGCACCTTAGCCATGTGAAACTACCACAGTGTCTAATTATTGTCGATCAGCTTCGGGAAATTCGGTTCACACTACTTGAAGCGAGAATTCTACTTTGACGTTCACCCTCCACTAGGAAAGATGCTTGTTGGCTTATCTGGTCTCCTTGCTGGCTACAACGGATCCTTTGAATTCAAATCAGGAGAGAAATACCCAGAAGATGTCAACTTTACATTCATGCGTGTCTTCAACGCCGCTTTCGGTGTCGTGTGCGTTCCTCTCGCTTACTACACTGCCCGGGAGCTCGGTTTCCGCAAGGCCACCGTTTGGCTAATCAGTCTGATGGTTTTGTTCGAAAACTCCTACGCGACCATTTCAAGGTTCATATTACTTGACTCAATGTTACTTTGCTTCACCTTCACGACCACCATGTGCTGGGCTAAGTTTCATCGGTTACAGCATGCTAGCTTCTCGGTTGAATGGTTTACCTGGCTCTTCTTGACGGGTATAAGTATCGGCTGCGTATGCAGTGTTAAATGGGTGGGTCTTTTTTGCACAGCATTAGTGGGACTCTATACAATTGAAGATTTATGGAACAAATTTGGCGACCTTAGGATGCCGAAGGTCAGTACTGAAGGGAATTCGGAATACTGCTGTGTACCTGACATTGTGAACAGACGGTCCTCGTTAACCATCTACTGGCTCGCGTGGTTGGATTGATTATTATACCAGCTATGGTATATATGCTTTCCTTTTACGTGCATTTCTGGATTCTTGAAAACAGTGGACCGGGGGACGCGCAGATGAGCTCTCTCTTTCAAGCTAATCTAAGAGGCACCGAGGTGGGAAAGGACAGCCCTCTCGAAATTGCCCTTGGCTCTAGGGTCACTCTAAAAAACATGGGCTACGGTGGAGGACTGCTGCATTCTCATGTTCAAACTTATCCCGACGGTTCCAATCAGCAGCAGGTCACTTGTTACCATCACAAGGACGCAAACAACGATTGGTTCATTTACCCCAACCGCCATGAACCTGAGTACGACGCCAACGGGCCTCTGTCTTTTGTCGGCGATGGCGATGTTATTCGTCTTATTCATGGGCAAACGGGTCGAAACCTTCATTCGCATGCCATCCCGGCTCCTATCACCAAGTCTCAGTACGAAGTCTCCTGTTATGGTAACATCACTATTGGGGATGAAAAAGATCACTGGGCAGTGGAAGTTGTCGATGATGTCGCGTCGAGGGATCGAAGCAGGATTCGAACACTGACAACTGCATTCCGCCTGAGACACGTCGTTCTGGGCTGCTATCTGCGAGCCGGCAATGTGAACCTCCCACAATGGGGTTTTAAGCAGATCGAGACCACATGCGTTAAAGAGAACAATCCTCGCGACGTCTACACGCATTGGAATGTGGAGTCTCATTTCAATGATCGACGTAAGTTCCAACCAAGAAAGCTTGAGTATTGGCCGCTCAGCGTGTCGTTCTTCTGCTGTTTTCACCCCTCAATAGCATTACCTTTCCTTCCCCCTCGAGCAGGCTGGTACCCTGGACTGACGTGAAGGTCTCGCAGTTCCACCGGGTGATCCGGGATCGTACAAGTCCCCCTTTCTTAAGGATTTCATTCATCTGAATGTCGCCATGATGACATCGAACAACGCTCTTGTTCCTGATCCGGACAAACAAGATGACCTTGCTTCGAAATTCTGGCAATGGCCCATACTCAACGTGGGCCTTCGTATGTGCTCCTGGGATGACAACACCATTAAGTATTACCTCCTCGGGAATCCCTTTGTGTACTGGGGCAGTACAGTCAGTCTCGGGGTTTTTGGACTCCTAATATTCTGGTATCTCGCCCGCTGGCAGCGGGGTTACAAGGATCTCAATCAAGCGGATATCGATCACATCCATTATTCCGGCTTTTATCCTCTTCTCGGATGGATTCTACACTACCTCCCCTTCATAATCATGGCTCGGGTGACCTATGTTCATCATTATTACCCTGCGCTCTATTATTCCATACTTACCTTCGGTTTTTGTGTTGACTGGCTTACTGGAAAAATGGGTTCTGTCGTCCGCGGGTCTGTATATGCGTTCCTATACATGATCATCATTGGGATGTTTGTTCATTTCCGGGTCATTGTGTTCGGCATGGAGGGTTCTAGCCAGCAATGGGCTCACTTGAACTGGCTGAGCGGTTGGCGGATTGCGAATTGATTTGGATGTTGTCAGGCACCTACGAATGTCAACTTGGACAGTTCTGTATCCATTATTCAATCGTGCGCTTGTATTTCAAAGTGTGTCTGGCGCTCCTGTTGCTATCCTCGGAATGATTAACTCTATATAACACTGGATTCTCCGATGACGGCTGCTTATGTGCACATCAGGCAGAGACCACTTAGCAAAGTCTTTCCGCCGTCTGCAGACCAACTGGGACAAGCAACACCTCCAATCTGGCATACGATTAAGCTTTCAGCTCGTTGACTTTAACGTTCAGACAACAACGTTCCCGTCTCGGCGCGCAGGCAGGCAGTGGTATCACCTGAAAGAAGCGAAATAGGATAATTATGATGCCTACGGCCTGGTTGCTACTAATCTACTAATCGGTAACCACTGCCAGCACTCTTTACAACTGGTATCTCAGCATACTAACTACACCAATACCTTGATAGCTGATGAGCTCTCCTTACAATCGGTAAGCACAATTAATACCGATGCTGAGTTTCATGCTCCTCATCCAGGGACTCTTCCCATCCGCCCGTCTAGGCAGGGTGGCTGTTGCAGGAACGTAAAGAGTGTTGCTCAGAAGGCGAAGGGAGAGTTGCCCAGGCACAATCGTCACCAAACAAGTAGGTAGTACGATATATAATTGCATAGACGAGCCATGCCACGCATCACAATATCCTGTATTGCCACCACGACTTGCACGTTGGGCTCAGATAAAAAGCATTTTTCAGGCTAGCAACAAGCCCCGCGCCAACTATTTCCACCACTGCGCATTGCATCATTCAAGCCTAAGGTGATGGTTTTCGGCGTTCCCGCGCTTGCTCCCCCTGTAGCCCCAAAACCCTTTACACCGCTGCGACGATCGTTCAAGTCGTATTTTCCTGCCTCGATATTGCGATAGATTCTCTCGGCAACTTCAAGGAATGCGCGCTCGACGCCTTCACCCGACTTTGCACTGGTTTCGACGTAGCGAACAACATTATTCATGCGGCACCACGTCTCCGCTTCTTGCTTGGTGACACGCCTCTTGTTGACGTCGGAATTAACTTCCGCGAGATCGCTCTTGTTTCCAACCAGGATTACAACAATGCCATCTTCTGCAATTTGCCGCAGATCCTGCAGCCATTGAGTGCACGAGGTGAATGTAGAGGGACGAGTGATGTCAAAAACGAGGAGGGCCCCTGAGGCGCCACGAAAATACGAGCGAGTTATCGACTTGTAAGTCTCCTGGCCCGCGGTGTCCCAGAGGGAGAGCTTCATTTTTTTCTGAGGTTGATCTCCTGGCGGCCTTCGTGGAGGGCTTGGGAGGCCCAAAGCAACTGAGTCATGGGGTGCAATCGTAGCTGTCGCCGTTGATGATGGCAGAGCAGAAGAATCAGAAACGTCGGAATCTATGTCCAAACTCTTTGAAGCTGGAGGCCCAACTGGAACAATACGTGAACCAAATTCCACTCCAATAGTAACATCATGACTGGAAGAGAAGCGTCCTTCGCAGAGTCGAATGGTCAACTTTACAACAACACACAGGTCAGCACAATCTTGTCTGAGGTCACACATACAAAGTGTGTAAACGGGCTTGACACACTTACACTGGACTTTCCAGTGCCGGAATCTCCAATACAGACAAGCTTAGCGATGTAATCCCATGGCTGTGACATGGATACAAAAGACGTCCGGTCTGGGGTGTAAATATTGCTCAATGTTATCAGTTATCAGGAGGTTGCCAATGTCAATTTGATATATTTCAACTCATACTCCAATGCCTCCCAACAAGAGAGCCACATCGATATGCTAGATTTCTTGTTATGGATGCTTCGATGAGGAGGTGGGTTCAGTTCGACTTTGTACCAAGCGTGTACGGAGTTGGTCCTGAGGAACAACCTGCTGAGTCATCTCCGTGTGACCCTGCCACTGCCATATGACGCATGTGCTTCCGTCAGATCATCCGTTATCTCTGAATCAATATATCTCTCGTATGCTTCACATGAGCGAGTCCATGGATTTATATCGACATCTTAACTGGACCTCTTTCAGAGTCAGCCATATTTAGCATTTCAAAATAGAGAGACTGACTCTCTGAACCATGTTTCCTTCCTATCTTTGCTTCATTTACGTCCAACACCTGTGATAATATTGCTCACCGCAAATTGACTGGCCACACATTATTAGAGACTCTAGTCACATAACAGCTAGGACTTTAGCACGGATCCATGTTTAGCATGAATCAGGATCTCTAGCAAGTCCAGGTACACAGCAGGTCATGTTCTCAGAGTGTATGCATCCCAAGCTAGTGAAGCGCTACCCTGATATCCTTTACATTTTCCCATCTGGCATCCGTTTGCATGACTCACATCAAAAACACAGATGCCTCGCGCTTCCTTGCTCAGTCGCAATCACGACTAGGCCCTTCCCCCGACGATTCACGTCGTAATGGCAGTGATCGTCTCAATATACGACCTGGAGTTTCTCGCCTTTCTTCATCGCGACCTTTTTTACGAATGACACTAGATCCTTACCAACAAGCCGCGTCTCAGGTCTCTAATTTCCCTTTCGGTCCACGAAATCCGGCTCAACCTGCGCCTCTCTTCTTCAGCGCCACAGATGATTTTCGTGACGACGATGATGAAGCAGAGCGGGAGCGTGAGATCGCGGACTTCTACGCGTTGCAAAGATCAAGGCGGCACTTTGGCAGTAGTCAACTCAAAGATTCGTCGGAAACTGGAGGGGATGGCGACAGTTCGACCAGTCTCGATCAGCAGGCTCTCCAGGATGATAAATATGTCAAGCGCGGCAGGATCGGAAGCTCTTGGCGTGCTAGCAGTAAGTCTATGAACGGGGAGAGCGGTCGTGCATTTGAGTCAATCGCGATGACAGCCGATGATCGCGGAGGTCCCGACGAGGTTCTACAAAGTCGTAGCTCCAGAGGAAATTTGGTCGATATTCGTCTTGAAAATACATTGAGATCAGACGAGAACGTTGACAAGGCTGGGTCACTTGAAGGTCTTGATGACAGTCCTCCTTCCGTCCAGCTGTTCCGAGACCAAACAAGCTCCGAGCCAAGAATTCTTGGTATAGAGACATTTCTCGGGCCAAGCGAGATAGATAAGCATCAACTTCTCGATGATCGTGAACCATCAAGCATAGCGGACTCTGGGCTTGAGCCTTTCTCACCAGGGGAGCCACAATCCGGGGCGCATGATACTTTCTGGGGGAAGCTCTTTTTGATCTCTCTGGGCTGCCTACTTGCTACCTCATTTCTAATTTATTTGCATACATCTGCCCCTTCGGGTGACAGATCGAGATGGGGCGACACGATATACCTCACTGTTCATGGATCCTTCTATCTTCTCGGCATCTATACGGTGGTCTCGGTATTTATATCACTTCTTTGGCTGACATTACTGCGGTATTACGTGCGCTCTTTGGTCTACGCAATGATCTTTGCAGTCCCTGTTATACTGTACTCATTCTCGCTTTATCCCTTCATCTCGAGTTTTAAGGGAATCTGGCATGGGACTAGTATTCAGGACAAAGCCATGAGGGTTGTCTCTCTTGTGCCGTTCATCATCTCGAGTTTTTGGATATATAATATTGTCCGGAGCCGCCATGCAATTGGCAAAGCCATCGACATCCTCGATTTCGCCTGCCGAATTCTCGCTGCAAACCTCGAATTATTATTCCTTGGCCTTGGCGTCCTTACCTGTATTGTCTCCTGGACGTGGGTCTGGATGCTGATGTTCGCTCGAGTTTTCTTAGGTGGGCATATGTCAGAATCGCACGCTTTTGCCCTCAACGTCAGCAGCTGGTGGCTGGGAACCTATTTTGTCTTCGTTTACATCTGGTCATTGGGTGTCATCGCAGGTATCCAACGTTCAGTTACAGCTGCAACAGTGAGTCAGTGGTACTTTCACCGTCTCGCGACCCCCAAACCCACGTCTAGGCAGATTGTACAGGCGGCTTTTGTCCATTCTGTCACCACGCTGTTTGGCACAGTCTGTTTCTCTAAGCTGATAGCACTGTCTACCCGGCTGCCACTTATGTTTCTGCCGACTCGCCTGTCTCGGCTTCTGAATCTTTTCGTGTACTCACTCGTTCCTTCTCCCCTCGCTGCGCTCACAGATCCTCTTGCTCTCACTTACGCCGCTATTCATTCTCAACCGCTTGTATTATCTGCTCGTGGCCTCATCGAAATGCCGTATGTCTCACTTGCGACGGCGATGTCGTCACTCCATCCAAGGTCGTCTTCTCGGTTCCATGCGGCTTCTGCACCGTTCCTCTCTTACCGCCTTTCGAAGCTCTTTCTCCACGCCGCTCGCTTCATGATGTCTTTGGCACTCGGTTTTGGAGGGTGGGTAAGCGCTGCTCGGAACCTAGAAGTCCCCGGCCTGGGTATTGGAGTCCATGGCAGTATGTATGCCTACGTGGTCGGGCTCATTGCGGGAACCATCGGCTGGAGCATCCTAGGAGCAGCTGAAGGCGTCATCGCAGATATTGTGGATGCCTCGTTCATCTGCTGGAGCAGTGAAGTTGGTACTCGTGGTGGAGAAGCCCGGTATTGCCGGGAAGCTGGCTGGCTTTTCGGTGAACATTTGGCGCATGACCTTGGCCATGCATCCCATGCACATCAGGCTGAGCCGTAAGCATTCTGGAGAAGTGCTTCCTATTCATAGTTGGATTTTCGATCCCTCAGTCGACATTCGAATCCAACCCTTTAATGGGCCTCATTTTCAACGCCGGTATGAGTAAGATTCCTATGCGATGACAGTCGGTTTTTTTCTAAACTTTATTTTATCCCTTTTCTATCTGAGACCATCGCAATGTATTCATGCATGATTTGGAGATTGCATCACATCGTAGGTGCTCGGATTTGCATCTTCTCTTTTGAATTACCCAGTGCCCGCCTGTTCTTTTCGCGCAACGTTTTTGTAGGTGTTTTGTCTCAGAGAGGGCGCAATCATCAGCATAGACTGCGCTAGTCATCAATGATGACGTGGAATAGATCTTATAACCATTGCAATGATCATCTTAGTTGGGTCAAATAGCCTTCTTTCATAGATTTGTGCTAGGTGCCCAGAATATGCAGAATATTTCCATCCGATTATAGCTACATATCTCGTTATACGCAGATAGGGTATTCGCATTGTCATGGTTTCGGGAACCTATAAAACTGTGCTATCACTCGTCTAATTCTGGAAAGACTCAAAAACAGTGGTATCACGGCGCAACAGCAATCAGAAGATAGACTCAGTTAACGCCCGCTGGCCTGAATTGACCAACTTACAAATCAGAAAAAGCCAACAGAAATCCAGGAAGTAAACAATAATCACGGTGTGCGAAGTCATGACAGAATAATCTGTCGTCTTTTCATAAATCGAGTCGGCAGCTCCAAGCCACGCCTTCTTTCATGCACCATTCTCTTAAAATTGCACACCCAAACCGAACAGTTTCCACAGGTGCTGATGTCTTCCCAGGGGGAAAAAGGAACTCCCCGGTGTAGTCTCCGATCTTGAGCTTCTGCTTTCCCAAATGAGAATATCTTCTTGAGCGTCTAGACCAGGTGTCAGGAAATTCACGGGCGAGGATATCTTCTGAAAGGCCTTGCAAACCCTCGAGCCACAGTCTCTGGGACTCTTTGTAAAAATCAGGCAATCGGTTTTTTAACTCAATGATATCTCTCCGATTCTTCTTGTTCTCATCCGATGTGACAGTCGTGCCGTCACTTCCTGGTGTGGGCACAGGAGTATGATCTCCTGGCAATGGAGCAACTGCGAGGCGTTCTAAGTCAAGAGCGTGGATCGCATCATAAGACACAGCACCGAGAATTAAACAGAGACTGTGGAGCCTCGGGTAAGGGGCACTGTTCTTTCTCACGACACGCCAATACGCGAGTATAGATAGCCAGGTCGATGAGTCGCCAACTTGACGGGCCAAAGCTTTAGACTGATCATCAGCAACAAATGCGAGAATAAAACAAAGGACAGCCTCTATCGCCGTCACAACTGCAAGTTTCTCATCACCAGCAGTCACCGCATCTCTGTTGGTATGCCTTTCTGCAGCATGCTTCAACTCCCTACCCAAGTTTCCAAGTCTCTGGTATTCGTCCTTCCAAGCTCGCCGTTCAGAGTTCCGGGATCGAGACGCAGGATTATCAGAATCTGCCGATGCTGACTTCAAAGAGTTCACCTGGCTTCCCGGTTGATCTTTGGTGCAATGATGGGACGTCGACTTCCCCGCACTATGGAAGGTCTCGGTCCGAAAAGTAGAGTTCTTTGCATCCTTGGTCGGAGACCACGCAAAGGTCTTTGATTGATTTGATATTGAGATCGGGGTAGGGGACGCAGGAAGTCGGGGCTTTTCCGGCGATGGAGCCCTGGTCTCTTTGCATCGTTCTTTCATTGAAGTACTTGTGTCCATGTTAGCCGTATCCTTGACTGTACCCTCCAGCCGGTGGGATTTGCTGCTGGTATGCTCGAGTGCGGAAGTATTGAATTCGTTAAGCGGAGGTTTGGTCACTGGGACTTTCTCGGAATCCCCTTGCTGGTTAATGAGTGAAGACGTGAGAGCTGCTTTTCTCTTGGCAGAGAATTTCAAGAGAGCCTCGATGCGCTTCCTATTCGATCTCCCATACTTCAGTCTTACCACCAGCCGTGGCTTCGATGCCATACTTTCTTTGGTATCTGTGGATGGTGGCGTTTGTTCACCTCTCTGAGATTGCAAATCAAGATTTGGCGTGTCACCGAAATCGGAGCCCCTAGCATCTATAGGAGTAGCTATGCATTTATCTGTCGTCGTGTTCGAGCTTCTACCATGCAAGCTAGGGCCGGTCGTTGCGTATGGCTGCAGTCTGCCGTGGTCATGCGGCTTCAGGTTCTGTAAACTCTCCCTCGACGATGCAGAATCAAGATGCTTGAGTGGTTTGGACGAGCTTGACACTGAGCGACTTTCATCGAGTCTGGCTAGCTCTTTTTCGATATCTGGCGGAAGAGTTGGTGACAATAGCCTGGGTAATTTGGGGCTGTCTGAAGTGGGTGGTAAGGTTGGTGATAGCAGATCAGGTAACCCGTTGGTCTTTGAGAGCTCAGGACCTTTGCTCTCCATCACGCTGGGCGAAAGCCTCGCTTTCTTTGAAGAAGCTACATCTGCTTGCTCCCCTTCATGTGATCCTGGATGCCCATGACCGAGGTCCGGTGGCCGTTTACGCCCTACACTCTCGGGTACATATCTGACAGATGACTTGGTCGATAGGGGGTTGAGTGGTTGTTTTCCAGTATGGTCCGCGGACGTAGTGGTCTTCATCCCTGATCGCTTGTCTTCCGATGTATGAAGAGCTGAAGCCTGTGTAAGAGGCTCTTGACTGATGGGCGAGACTGAAGCACCGCTCTTTCTCCTATTCCTGTAATCATTCAAGCTGATCTTCTTCTTCAACGACCCGGCTGGCGGCGTGCTTGCCGCACTCTGAGACCCTGAGCGCTTGTCTGACATAATGTTCCCTGTTCCGTCTGACCAATCCCCAACGGCCACTAATAAAGAGTCACCGTCTTGGTGAGTCAAAAATGACATGTACTGTAGTTCTTGTTCGTCTGGAGTGAAAGGCCCGTCATCACCCACTGCCCAGTTGTTGATAAATCGGGCACCAGGGCGGAAAGGCACATCGGTGGGAAGCGTGAGTAAGAAAGGATAAAAAGGAAGGACCTCTTCCTTAAGGCGTTGCAGTCGTTTATCGAGTGAGATTATTTCCGGCGCAGATGTTTGTTCAAGCGCAGACTTGGAATTGCTCATATCATCGTCCAAGGAAAGAGTACGTTGACGATTCACCGACATTGCAGTCCCTCATTTAATCATGTATTGCGCGCGAAGATGGCATGAGGTTTTGAAGAGGAATTAAGAAGACAATGTTGTTTAAGTTTCGGTTCGGTTCGGTTTTTGTCTTTCTTGAAGCGTCTTCTAGAGGGCGAAAGGCCTCGAGCCTTTCTCTTTGGGAAGCGCACGTAGGGAAATCGCAGCCTGAAGGTAGACGGGCATAGAAAGGTTAACCTTCTGTTCAGAATCCTGGCAATGCGTCAGGAAGCTAGAATGACACTGTGTCTTATCGACCTTGGTCCAACTGTTGCTAACCTTGTGTAACGATGAGGTTGCGACTCCAACTTGAAGGGAAAACGCGATTCACAGAACAAGCACTCGCCGATGCCGTCAATCCAGACAGACGCATTTGAAAGACAACCTTCTTGTGTTCTCAGGCTCAGATCGAGTGGAAGGAGCTTAATCCGCGCATGATTAATGCGTGGAAAGGGCTATTCAAAAGGACTTGTTGGCAAGCAACACTGTATGCCGCGCCAAAAGTAATTTTAGACTCCCAGAGCCATGGATAACGCTCCCGATACACTGACTAGTCGGTTCAAATTTGAGGACACAAAGAGTTGACATTTGAGGGCAGAGTAGATCCTCAAAGGATGGTGACTGCCGCCATTCGTGAGCTATCTTGGCTTGGGCCTTGTGCGGAGATGCCTGGCAGTATGAAAGAGCTACTTTCTTGTTTCTGAAGCTGCTGATTGAACCACTGAAAAGACAAAGGAGGCCTAATTGAAACGTATGAATGCGTGAACAATAATACGCTTTTGTGCTCCGAAGCGGACTCGACATACCAGGTCCTTACTTTCTTTATGGCGACTTTCATTATAATATATAGTGTATCAAGGTGAATTCGCCCTTACAGCGGGACATCGCAGCCACGAGCACATATCGGATGGTATGCTCTGAAGCCAACAAAAAATACACCTAAATTGCAGGTAGATACACTCAAAGCCGGGCGGGCCATCATGTCTCGAGCAGTGAGAGAGAGAGGCTCTGGCAGCCGCTACACGTCAAATCAAGAACGATCATCGTCTGCGAATTTATCCCTCCAAAATGCCCGGTAATGTTTTTGACATCCGATAGTGGAAATCTCCTCTAATTCTTTGGGCGTTAGACGGAAGGCCAACGCACGCAAGTAACTGCTGAGACGAGACTCCTTGCTGCTTGTCGTGATTGCAACATCCCCCCGGTCTATGGACCACCTGAGCAGGATCTCGCCTTCACCGACTCCATATTTCTGGGCGAGACTTCGGAGCAGCTCCCCGAGGGGCCCATCCTTTGCCCGAGTAATCGGTGTAAGAGGCCCGTAGCTCGCTGTCATGATTTCCTTCTCTTCATGGAACGGAACAAGGCCGCCATGCTGTAGATAAGGGTGGTACTCGATCTGGTTGATCGACGGAGTGACCTTGGCGGATTTGAGTATTGCCTCTAGATGACTTTGCAGGAAATTGGAGACCCCAATGGACCTGGCCTTCCCAGCGGCCTTGACATTTTCCATGGCAGCCCAGGCTTCTTGCAACTCACTGTCCGATTTGGCAAAGAACGGTGAATGAATCAAATATCTGCGGGTATCAGTCTCGTAGGTCGACGCAAAGTCGTGTACCCTGCGCGACTTACAGATCCACATAGTCCAGTTGGAGTTTCTCCAGGCTTGCATCTATCGCTCTGGGGATGTCCGCGATATTCGTGATCACCTTGGTTGTCACAAAAAGTTGCTCCCGTGGGACGCCGCTCTCTTTGATGGCAAGTCCTAGCTCTGGTTCGGTACCATAGACTTCCGCGCCATCCAGGTGGTGATATCCTAGCTTGATTGCAGTTTTGATCGACTCAACTAACTCTCGATCAATGCCTGTCGCCCCGCCTCTTTTGAACCAGGCGGTGCCTGTACCATAGCCAAGCTGGCATGGAGGATTCAATTAACAATCTGACCAGGGGAATTTCCCACTCTGAGAGGCAGCGGGGAAGAGCTGATGAAGAATACTTACAATCGGAATTCTAACGCCATCATTCAACTCCACACTTGGGATTTCCCCAGACGATTGAGCCATACTTTCTGAGACAACGTAGAGAGGTATGTGCTTCAAGAATGACCGGATAGATCGATTGCGAACAGTCGGCGGGGGAGGTAGTCGACTAAAGATAAAATGTTAACAGATACTCAGACATATCAACGGGTTTCCCCATCTTAGCGAGACGCCTCGATCATTCGCAATCCCTTCTTGAATTGACGTGATTCCAGGTACGATACCCCTCTACCCCTCTAATTGCAGAGGAGGTGGAGTGCGGCGTAATTCCGTGGCTTGCCGGCTTGCCGAGTATTCATAATGCATCCGCTTTGTCACTCGGCACTATACCCTGTAGGTGATGGTTATTGCCCAGTCTGCTTGGTTATCATTGTTATAGGTAAATTGTATGGGCTCCATTGTAAATAAATAGCGACGGCTATGATGATGTACCCATGACCTACGTCTTGCCAGTCTATTAATAGCCTGATTAAGGAGTCATGGCAGTAGAGAGGTACCAACAGTAAAAACGACAATGATAACGATGAGGGACATATTATTGATGATGTCAGTGATATCTATTCGAGGAACTAGAGAGGTACACATGTACCTGATATCTTAATACCTATCTACTGTATGGAAATAAATTCCCTCCACGAGGCTAAGGTAGGGGATCTCACCTGCAAAGTATTTACAGTGCATAATTTATGCTAAGCCTCTAAGATCCATGCTGAAGTTCTCTTCTGCATTTTTAACACTGTCTGCTATTTGGGTTGGTATTCATAAAACAGAGAATAGTCTACCTGTCCCTTGACAACTCTAAACCATTTTCTACATACTACCTCTCTGGAGGTAACTCAAAGATAAAATCGAGTACTGGATACTAGTGTGATGTATCCCTGTAGTTTTACATGGCTAGTCCGTGCGGAACTAGTAGGAATTGGTGACTCCACACGCAGAGCTGTCTGCGGGGGGAATTCACGTAGTTATGCAGTAATCATCTTTGTCATTCCTGCAAATCATTTTCGCCTTGAGAGTCTTATAGGTCATCTAGGATTTCAACTGACCGCATCATACTGCATCTTAAAGCTTTCATCATAATTTCTATCGCACTTCTCACCCTTTCTTCGCACGGCACACACAGTAGGAACACTGTTTTATGTCTTTGCGCAGCACACTCAGCCGATTAAGGTCTACACGAGCTCGTCTGGGCCAAATGGCAAACCAATTCTCGACTAGCACAGCAGGAGTTTCCCTTGCGGAACTTCCGAAATCAAATGTGTTTACAACAAGGCTCCCTCCAGACCCGGCTTTCGAGACCCCCGAGTCTTCCCACAAGGCGCCGAGAGAAGCTCTTGGTCCCCGGTTGGTGAAAGGAGCTCTATACACTTTTGTTCGACCGGAGCCAGCACAGGAGACTGAGCTCTTGAGCGTCAGTCCTAAAGCGATGAAGGATCTTGGTCTGAAAATGGGCGATGAACTTACGCCCCAGTTTCAAGCAGTAGTATCTGGAAATGAGATCTTTTGGAACCCTGAAGATGGAGGAATTTACCCATGGGCGCAGTGCTATGGAGGTATGACGGATTCGCGGCTCGAAAGCATAAGAAGTGTTTGTTAATGACTTGTAGGATGGCAATTGTACGTCGTCCGATGATTCCTAATTAGATTACTCGAATAGTGTTGACCAGGCACAGCGGCTCATGGGCAGGGCAGCTCGGGGATGGAGTAAGCTCTGTGTCTGTAAAATGAGCTTCCAGCGAGAGAAATTGACCTATATCAGCGTGCGATCAGCCTGTTTGAGTGCATTAATCCTCAAACGAAACGCCGATTTGAGCTACAATTGAAGGGAGCGGGAAAGACGCCATATTCACGCTTCGCAGATGGCAAGGCTGTTCTTCGGTCGAGCATCCGTGAGTACGTTGTGTCAGAAGGTAAGCGCCATATATTCGTGATTTGCAGTTATGGCTCATATTTTCCTAGCGTTATCAGCTCTTGGTGTGCCAAGCACACGAGCTTTGGCAATCACTCTACTGCCAAAGTCAAAGGTTCTGCGTGAGCGTATTGAGCCTGGTGCTATCGTGGCTCGATTCGCCGAAAGTTGGCTAAGAATTGGGAGCTTTGATCTGCCGCATTCGCGTGGGGACCGAGATCTCATCAGAAAGCTCGCGACGTTTACCGCCGAAGACGTTTTTGGAGGATGGGAAACACTGCCAGGTGTTGTATCCTTAGGCCGGGACAATTCCCCAGACGCCGTGGATAATCCTGCCAGAGGCATCTCCCACGACCATGCACAGGAACACCAGGGTGTAACAGAAAATAGATTTGCAAGACTATACCGCGAAATAGTGCGTCGCAACGCGAAGACCGTCGCTGCCTGGCAGGCCTATGGTTTTATGAATGGCGTACTTAACACGGACAACACCTCGATCTTCGGTCTATCGCTCGATTTTGGCCCATTCGCCTTTATGGACAATTTTGACCCACAGTATACTCCAAACCACGACGACCACCTGTTGAGATACTCCTACAAGAATCAACCAACCGTCATCTGGTGGAACCTGGTCCGACTCGGAGAGGCGCTGGGGGAATTAATTGGTGCCGGGGACAAAGTCGATGAAGAGTGGTTCGTGAAAGATGGGTTGACCGAGGAAACCGCACCACCTGTCGTGAAACTCGCCGAGGCCATCATTGAACGGACCGGTGATGAATACAGGAGCGTTTTTCTGAACGAATATAAACGCTTGATGAGTCGCAGGCTAGGATTGAAGACCCAAAAGGAGTCTGATTTCCAGGAACTCTTCTCAGAGATGTTGGATACGTTGGAAGCTCTGGAGCTTGATTTCAATCACTTTTTTAGGCGACTCTCCAACGTAGCGCTTGCTGATATCGAGACCGACCAGCAACGGATGGACACAGCACCCATCTTCTTTCACACCGAAGGGTTCGGCGGTATTGGCTACACAGAACAGTCTGCAAAAGAGCGCATAGCCAAGTGGCTCGCGGCTTGGAGATCTCGAGTCCTTGAAGATTGGGGCATTGAAAATGACGCAGACCGACAGAAAGCTATGAATGCAGTCAATCCGAAGGTGGGTCTCAAGTGTCTCTTTGCCACCACTTCAAGTTGTTTCTTTTATGCTTCCTGTACCTTACTCACACCCTCTCCACGGTATCGACTCATGTTGCCGCGCTGACATGTACGTGCCACAGTTCATACCTCGGGGATGGATACTCGATGAAGTCATTGAACGTGTAGAGAAAAGAGGAGATCGAAAAATCCTTGACCGTGTCATGCAGATGGCCCTCGATCCTTTCAGGAATTCATGGGGCTTGGACAGAGATGAAGAGGAACGCTTTTGCGGCGATGTTCCCAGATACAAGAGAGCCATGATGTGTAGCTGCAGCTCATGAGACGCTATCTATAAAATTCGAGCTTTTAACACTCATTGCTGGCTTCTGCATTAGATATAGTTGGACAGTTTCTACTGCATACCATCAGATGTGCTTGATCATGGACATGTTCAAGACCATCTTAACATCATTTGGGTATACGCACGTTGCCTCTTTTATATGCACGAATTACTTGTTGCGACAGGAATCACAACCCATCTCAAAAGACCATAGCTCAGATCATGAAGTTTTGAATGTACCGTGTAGCTGGTCCTTGTCACCACTGATGAGTCCCGTTCCTCAGCCTTAATATTTACGACGTACGAGAGCATGCACTATTTAAGTGACTTCCAATATAGCCCAATCAGCATACTCCAACTTATTTGGATTTTGTCAGAAAGGTCAGTCAAGGATCATCCCAGTCACCGTGGACAAAGGGGTCTAATCGAGGAGAGACATTGAGATGTTTGAAAACCGTGCATGTAAGACTGCTTTTAAGAGCTGCAAAGCTGTGGATATTTCCTTGATCTTCTGCATCACAACAACGAGTTCATCACACCATGTCCACCTGCGACCTTGCCTCTTGTTCATTTCTTAGAGCCGACATCTCCCTCCTTGTAAGTGAGAGATAAAGAACCGGTAGAACGATTCGGCGGAGGCGAACATCAACTCGACATAATGCCGACCGAAGGTCGGGCAAGACGGGGAAGCCGGCAACCATATTGGTGAGCTAGGTCGCAACCTCACCACAGAGGGAGACTTCACACCACCCGAGAAGTTCGGACAGGCCAGGATGATATCTCCGATCAATGACTCTGTGTGTACTAACGCGATATTGACGACAGATGAACCCAGATATGTGTCAACTAGTTAGGGCAAGCGGCCTGAACGTGTCCAGGTTGCTTGCACTTGTAGCAAACTCTTTCACCCTTGGCTTCAGTGGGGCAGTCGCGGGATACATGTCCAACATCTCCACCTATGATATTGTTACTCAACAAAGAAGCGCAAAAAGAACCTTGACGGCAGACTCACAGTTGTAGCACTTTTGACCATGAGTGCAGTCGCGGGCCATGTGGCCAAAGCCACCACACGAGTAGCAAGTTTGCTGGCGACCGCCGTATCCTCCTTGACCGAAGCCGCCTCCATAGTTGCCACCCTGGGAACAATTGCGTGCGATATGGCCGACTTGACCGCATTTGTAGCATTCTTGGCCGCCGCTGGGAGCACCATTGTAGTTATCGCCCGAACCAGCCTGAGGACACTCGCGAGAAATGTGTCCAGCAACACCGCAGCGGTAGCATGACTTCTCCTTGGGGGCTACTGTACACTCGCGGCCTAAAGGAAGGGAATATCACCGGTCAACCAATTATCCATCGACCCAGATGGCATATGAAGATCAACTTACTGACATGGCCCTGGCCTATTGTTGCTCGATGTCATTAGAAATGTCTTCGTCCAAATATGAAAGGCTGAAATGTTCAGGCAGAGGGTAATGACATACCGCCACAGTTATAGCTGGCAAAAGAAGCATTAGACATTGTCCGTTTTATGACGGGGGAGGAGGGACGTACCAAGTAGGAGTTCCCTTCTTAGGACAGTCGCGAGCCTAACAGGATGAGTCTCTCTTCTTCTTTATACTCGCTGAAAGGGCTAAAAATGCAAATCCATGTTTTCGTTGAATTGGGCAAATTCTTACCTGATGCGAGGCATCGCCGCCTATGAAGTACAGCTGTCAGTCTATCATATTTCTCCATGTCCTTTTTCAGAAGAACAGTTGCCCGAGATTTCAAAAATGCGCATGTAACAAATCGCAAGAGAAGAACGCGGGCGAGGAGACAATAAATGCGTCAGTAGAAGGCTGGTGCGACCAGCAACTTCCTTAGATACATAAGAGCATTTGCTGCGAACAATGCAATGACAGAGAAGCATAGACAATAAATAGATTTGTGTGAGAGCGCAGTACACACAAATTGACAATCACAGAGATTTTTTCTTGTCAAATATGCGAGGACTCACAGTTAAAGCATCCACGACCTCCAGCTTGGTATTCCATTGTTGATGATATGTGGGTGAAGATAAGAAGGTTGAGTTTGTTGTATGGACTTTTTTTCCTTTCGAGAAGAGATTGAGAGAGGGTGATCAGAGATTGATTGATTGGTATTTGGCAAGAGATTAAAAAAAAAAAAAAAATTGTTAGCAAGAGAGATATGCTTGCTGGTGCGGGGTGGAAAAGCGTGCTTCCCGTGCGTGGTTCCTGGCTAGACTTTTAACTGGGAGTCAGCTTCGCTAGGAGACTCCACAGTCCACGATGGCTCCTCTCAAATCCAAAGGGCAGGGCTTCGTGATGAATCGGAGTGAGAGTATTCCAATAATCCTCGACAACCATGTGACAAAATGAATCAGGGCAGGAAAGCCACGACAGCCGACCCATGCTCTTTTTCCCTTTGCCAGAGTACCTCTCTGAGGTGCGCTGACAATGAGGTCGATTTTGTGAGGGTATTCTCGAGGAGGTTCCCAGGCGACGGGGCACGATGATGAGGGAAGATAATATCAAGTAGAAAGCCTGCAATACTGGGTTTGAGACGACATCGGAGCCTTGCCAGCCGGCGATGGCATGAGAGCACCATTCTGAAGCATTGTCGGTTCTGTACGAGTAGCATCGTGACTGATCTTATGCTTGGTCTCAGTACTCATCCTGCTGCATTTTGTAATTCAGTGAGTTCTTCGATCCAGCACAAATAATTGTCTCTAGTAGGCTTCATAATGCAAGAGCCCACAACATGCTATTCGCAGGGCCGAAAGCTCGGTACGCCCTGTCGTCAAAGCCGACCCTACAAGGGGCGAGGGAATGAGGCGAGCCATTGATGTATACACAGAGACATCTGTGCATATAGATTGAGAATGGGAAAAAGAGATGAGAGAGGTTGAACACGGTAGCTGTGTGGTTTTTTCCTTTTTCACAATAAGGACCCTTGGGGAATATACCATTTGCCTTAATGATGCCAACAAGGTCCTCAACCCATTGAACGATTCGCCATAACGGCACACTAGCTCTGCACTACTCTGCTTTTACAATATCATAAGAGTGTTTCAGGAAGCTTTCATTGATAAAAGTCTCTTTCTGAAGGCTAAGACCACTCTCAAATACAATCCCTGCGCTGTTCATCAAGGAGTTTCATTGTGTATCAAGAATGGCCGACTTGGCCGATGATTTAACATTGGTCAAACAATTCATGTGAAGTCATACAATTCTATCAAGTGTGTCCCAGTTTCCTTTCGGCTGGAAAGGAGCAAACGCTCATCATCAAACCCAACACAACCTCCCATCCGAGTGTATTCACGAGACACCTGCCCAGAGGCCAAGTGTGGCCCGCAAAGCTGGCACGCAAGAAATCCAGTTAGGAGGGTCCCGCCCTCATGTCTCTTGCATGACTTGTTCTCTGGATTGATCTGAATGCTGTTCTCCTCCCTTACTGCCTTTGAAGACCCAAGTGCCGGAATCAGATTCTCGAGTTCCCACACTCTAATTTCGTCGCCACGAGAGCTCACGGAAATCGCCTTTCCGCGGTCGCTCACTTGCACTGCAGATACTGATGAAGTATGACCCCAGAGCCTCTGACCTCCCTTGACGAAAAGTTTTACACCAGTGGAAACGACAAGATAGACTGTCAATGTATTGTCTGCATGCGAGGTCAAGAGATACGGGTGGGAATAGGAAATGGAGGTTGGCGGTTCTTGGTGTAATATGGACGGGTCCGTGAGTTCCACGAGAGACTCGCCGCTGGATGGTCCCGATTCAAAAGACGAAGAATATCCCCTCCTCGAAAGAGTAAGAGGATGCAGTGGCATTGCTCCATACTGAGCGTTAACTGTGGTTGCAAGTCGAGAACCAATCTGCTCGCCATCCTTGCCAAAACGCAGTTCTTGGATCCCTAATGACCAGCCACAGCCAATATGGAAAAAGCTGTAAACAATAGATGCAATGATCTCCGAATGCGCGAATCGAACTGACAAGGACATTGGGGATAGAATACTGCCCGCCTTGAGAGATGCGAGCAATTTCACACCTTCCCCTGAGGATTGGTTGCTCGTGTTCGCTGCGTTGGACCTAGTTGTATGTTCGGGTTCCGCTAAAAACATCTCATACAGTGATAAAACCTTGTGCTCCGAGACCATTAGTAGATAAGAATCCGATGTGGCCATCGCGGTGATTGCTCCATCGGCAGAAGCGGGGTGGAAAGAGCGTAATCTCAGACATAACGACTGAGTATCCATATCGTACACGCCGAAACGGCCGTCAGCAAATCCCACTGTTACTTTGATAAGATTCTGCAGTAAGCAGCGGCTCACCGCCAACGCAGTAGGGAGTGCTGAGGTTTCTGATTCGGACTCCACAAGAGGAAGTCCAGCCGAGCATGATATTTGGTCGCTAGCACGCCAACACCTCAGCCCATGCTCGGAGTCTGCTGTGAAGACGAAGCCCGCGCAGAACTCGACCAGCATTGGCGAGTGCGTGGGTTGTGGAAGTTCGACTTCAGTTACTTGACAGATTCCCTTGGACCAATTATGTCTAAGGCGATACTGTCTTTTCCAATTCGTCACTTTGCCCTCCTCAGCCAAATGAGCATGGCCCAACCATTTTGAAACATGTGGCGAGTACGTTGCCCTTGACGCAGAAAGGGTAGCATGTCGAGTATTCGCCACTTGACGTGCTCGAGGTCGAACCCATCGAGAGTAATATTGTCTTTTCCAAAGCTCCGAATCCCCTGCCAGCGCATGGAAACGACGAGATACCCTGAAGAAGAGCGTTAGCCAGCACGGAAAATTTGATAAAGGAGCGATTAAGGGAATATAGAGACAGGAACAAACCTTTGACATATTAGTAATGATGGTATGGGTAGAAAGGATAAGATCTGGAGCAGTAGTTCGTCGCTCAACAGTGACAGGCGATCCTGGCTATCTACGTGGGTTATGCGGGGTCGCTTGAGCTGCTGGTGATCCGTATCGGAACTGTCAAAAGATCTCTTGGGCATTATGTGTGCTAGTTCGCGAAGGCACAAGTGATACCGGATGGAGGCAACCACGTCCAAAGAGGCTTATCATCATTTTGACGAGGTTGGGTAGTGAGGCAGCTTTTGAGACCATGATGAGCTTTGATACGTAAGGGAACAATTTGCCCGCTTATCTAAGGATTTCAGAAGCGATAAGGTCGGTATGAAAGAATACAGCAAAAGTACGGTAAGGTATCCGTGTACCTTACCTATAGTTTACCTTACCTTACCTTACATTTTCCCGTCAGTTAGTTAACTAACTCAAGTACCTTAGGTAAGCTAAGCTTAAGGTAACTACCTTGAGAAGGTTGGTTCCACTGTACGACTCCGATTCAGTACCCTGTTACTCCGTACCGAGGTACCTATTACGCGAACAGTACAGAGTATCGCAGCGCGTCGCTCGCGATTCAAGCGATAATCAAATAACGGGACTTGATGCGCAGCTTACCTGCAACTTGCGACCAGCCCTCATGGAGGTTTTAAAACAGCTACATACCTCTGTCTCTCACCATTTCGATAAATTTTTCGATGAAGCCTATAAATCGTTACATACGGAGCTCGCGCGTCGCGATGAGTATGTTAAGGAGCTAGAGGAGAAGCTAGCAGGTAGAGACAGAAACAATGTTTCTGCGGAGGTTCTGAAGCTCAACCGCGAGATTTCCATGTTAAGAGAGGAAATTTGTCGAAACCATGTTGGCCAGGAGGACATAGAGGGACTGGAAAATCTGGTCCGATTAAAGGACGTCTATTCACCAGACCATCTTCTGTGGGTATTCGAGACTGGCGAGCAGGAAGATGGACGCTTCACAGCGGACCGAATGAAGGCCGTCTGGGATCAACATCTGGCGCTTTATGAAGATTTCCAGACACTGATTGATGCGTCCAAAGATCTCAAGGCGAAGATTAAACGACACAAAAGAAAGTTACAATACTGGGGTGCCCACCTTAACAAAGAAGAATTCACACTTGTACTTGATGGCCGTGCAGTCAGCTTCAAACAAGTCCCAGCACATGCCAAAGATGATCAGGCACATACCCCCTCAGAGAGGTCGCCCCTGTCTTCCACTGGTCTGCCTGTGAAGGTTGGAGGTGCTCCTGCAGAGATACATTTAACTCCAAAGTCAGATTTGACTGCATCCAAACACGACGGAGAAGGCAATGGTCGATTGCTGCCTGCTACTTCCTTGGAGCCAGCATCAACACAGTCCGAAAGTTCAATCGACAGTGACGAGACGGCTCCAACTCCTCGACTCCCCGAACTTTCGACAGGATCCAAAGCTGGGACATTGAAAAGAAAGCGCGATCCAATCACAGATCATGCTTCGACTGGGCCCTGCCTTCGCGGCACTCTGGCAAACGACCAGTTGGCACAGCCCGTTCTGATAAAGAGCGAGAGCATGTCCTCTAGCCCCATAAGGATCCTCCTTGACCATAACGGTCCAGTCGGAACTCAGGACTTGGACGAGGTTGGCAGCGCCGTCGAAACCCCGAGGAAAAGAAGATCCTATCATCTGCACAGCCAGTCCCATGACCCTCAATTAGACACAACCAAGTCTCCTTGGCCCCGCAATCCAACAGCTCTACGGTTGGATCGCCACCAAATTGAGGCGAGCCAGCGGGCTCCCAAGCGGCGTACAGCGCTTCAACCTGTGGACAGTAATTTGCCAAGCGCAAATGGGCCTAGGATAGGGTCAGAGCAAAAGCTACCGAATAAGTCAGACAGACGTAGCAAATACGCCTTAGATTCGGTAGCAGAAGACGGTGATGAGAGTTTGAGGCTCGTCCCAAGGAGAAGCCAAGTGAAGCAGGCATCCCGTGTCCACTCGACAGAGGCAACCACGAGCATCGACAACGTACTGATACACCAGCGGCTGGACGATCTCCTGGAACGGCCATTGCGACCCCGGCATCCGTTGCACATACAGAAGAAGAATGGAGACATTGCTGAGGTTGAGCCTGTCCAGCAGGACTTTTCCCGCGACCCATTTACACAAGCCTCGGGCGGTCTCAATGAAGCCTCAAAACCCAGTGAGCCAATTCAATCCGCCACTGGTGGGCCTTCCATATCCGTCGGGGATCCAGAAGTCTCAGAAGCCTGTCAGCAGGAGGGTTCGCGGTCGCATTCATTCAGAGTTCCTGACACGACCGATGTACACTCGGAAGACGAACCTTATCGAGCTCGACCGCTCCACCGACTCGGTCTTAGACATTTTAAGATCAACCCGTATGCTAATCAAGGACTGGAATTTGCATATGACACTGTTATCCGCAGAAAGGACGAACGCAAGTGTATCAGTGGCTGCACGCGTCCGGGTTGCTGTCGAGAGAAATTCCATGCTATGGCGCGTCTTGCTGGCGCTCCGGCCACTACGGAGGGCTCAAACGACGGAGAAGATGAGCAAGAAATGCTGGAGGACTACCTCGGTGAAGAGAAACATTTACTCGACCAGCTGAGCGCCGAAGAACGTCAGAGCCTCCTCCATGAGGCCAGAGCGAGGCGCATGGCCAACCTCTACAGTAAACATAGGCATGACCATCAGCGTCCAAGCACGCCTCCAGGATTTTGGCGAACGGACATGCCTGACACACAAGAACTGGAACATGACCACGAAGCAGCGAACAACCTCGAGAGGGAGAAAGTGAAGGAGCGGTACAGAGAAGCAATGCGTGGCGGAATGTGGAAATTCGCTGATGAATAACCTTGAGATGTGCATAACAGCAAATACTGTGGAATATAACGACATAGCCCATTATCTAGTGTCCCAAGTAAGCGAACAACTTCAACAACAATGATTCATCGTCTAAGGACCCAACATGTCCGGCCTCGCAATCGGCTCTGAGGCTCGTTGTACCCAATCAGGTGCATCGGGTTTGCACATCGAAACCTTGCAATGGTTGATTGACTCGGCACAGATCATGACTACCAAACCTCATTGACATTGCTGCTGTCAATGGAAATGCATGAGCAGTGCTGGTAGCCAGGCTGAGTTCTCTATACCTTCGAATGAGTAGGTGTCAGTTAACAATGTAAATGCAATAATAATACGTGGGAGTGCGGAGTGGAGAACCCTATCATGGAAGATTGACCTCGGCATCTGCTTGTTCTTGGGCAAGAGCCGGACACGTGCCGCAGTACTCCGTACCCCGGACTCGATTACGTGCCTCCTGCATCCATCCAGCGAGGCGATCTCAATCTCACCCTAATGACTCTCTTCGCAGCCTCGAAACCTTCAATTGTTTCCTCCGAAAGCGATATTTTTGTAGCTTGCTCGGCGCTTCCGGAGAGCTCCTTTCATCGGAGATGGATTCAGACTTCAAGAGTCATAGTCTGGTATCCGCAACATTGTTGAAGCCGTCTAAATGGCTTAGTCTGTATGAAGATTTTGTGACGAAGAATGCTAGCTCCGTGGGTCAAGTCGAGTCTGCGTTGAGGTCTCTCACATATATTATTCCTGGTGAGGACCGAATGGAAGCGCCACCGAGCGCCTTCTCATCGAGTGCGGATGGCAGCTAATCCAGGCTCTAGGGCGTTATCGGGACTCCGAGATATCCTCAGAATGTGGTCTGTATACAATCAAAACACCTTAGCGGATATCATGTACTTACAAGACTTCCTCTTTGAGCAGTCCATTCTGGTGTTCAGCTCCTTTCGCTCTATCATGATAGCCTCGTCTCTCGGGTCGTTGCGAGACTTCCTTCAACAATACCGCGGCCGGCTCCAACGCCTCATTCTCGATATACAAAATATTGGATATCTCATTCGGCTCTTTATCATCAGGTAGCTCTTACGCTTCAGATGGTACGATACACCGAATTACTCTGGGAGATGACCGCGCGACGTCGAGGTGAAAAAGTACGCTGGCGCGTTGTTGTTCTCATCGAAATCATCAAAGCGACATGTCGCCTGCTTCTCCTCCGTCTCACAAATTCTCGGCCGCTGGTCAGTCCACCGTTACCTGAGCGCGAAGTAGATCCTAGGTCTACGGAGGAAGAAGGGAGTGATTGGAATGGGATGCAGACCCCCGTCAGTGAGCGGTCCGCGGACTTGAGCTGGACTATGCCGCGCACGGGATTATCGCTTCCTTCTCTACCTGATGCCAACGACGTTTCCAACTTCCTCATATCCAAAGTCTTAACCGCCGACGATATCAAGCCGCCGAAGGCGCTTTTGCATCGGGTCAGTGGTCAGGGCCAATTAGCAGAAGTGCTATACATTCTGCGGCCGGTCATCTATGCACTAGCGCTGCAAAGATGGCGGGGCGACAAAAGAAGCTGGAGGCCCTGGTTGATTGGCTTTGGTATGGAGTATGGTTGTCGTCAACTTGCCAAATCTGATTTCCGTGAGCGGGTGGCAGGAGGCCTTCGGGGCCTCACAGGGCTTGAACGCGAGGAACTGAGAAAGAGAGGCTGGGCCATGGGCTGGTGGCTTATGCGCGGTGCATTCTATGAGAACATTACCAAGTATACAATCCCTAACCTTTTACTTGAGGTGAAGGGAACAACGAGCTGACGCTGAATAGGTCTTGGCTGAAGGGGTTGACCGGCAAGATGAAAGGTAAACCACTGCTTGATTTAGTGGGGAGCGTTATCGAAGACTATGAATACCTATGGGAGAACTTCTATTTCTCTACTGCGACGCTGTGAAATCCCACTCTTTCATTGCGTTTTCCAGCCTTTTTCGCCGTTCCTTCCTTTCCTTAGATCATTTTCCAGTTGTGTTTTAGAAGGATGCAGGTCCCATGATTTACAGGATGAATGGCTGCTAGTGTAAGCTTCCTGTTCATCTGAATCGTGATGATGATTGGGCGTTTTGGGAAGTCTCATTTCATATATGAGGTGCGCTTCACAAGGAGTTTCAAGGAGATACCCATGGGGACATTTGTGGTCACTACTGGATTTTTTATTCTTTTTGAATTTCCTTGACATGATTATAATCTAGTTTAATTGGGGTATCATAAACATTCACCATTCTGTCATATTGAAGCCAAATGGATGGGTGGCTCTCTTCTTCAAAGCACCTCCATTGATCGACGACCAAACCACTCCCTCAACTCATCCTGCTCAGTTCTCTTTGCAATGCTTGCAGTGGTAAGCAGGAAGTCTTTGATCGGTGCAGCGTTCTCCTCTTCGGGCCAATCAACCCTAGTTCCACCCTTGAGCTCAAGCATGTCTTTTGCAGTCCCCCAGCTAAATCGGCACTCGTTGCCCCATCCGAAAATGGGGTCCATATGGCTTCTGAGCCAGCTGACGCACTTGGAATCTGAAGGATACCCGCTTCCCCAGCTGTCTGGGGCTAACCCCAGCAAAGGCGCTTCAGATCGTTCAAGTCCGTAGACGGCTTCGTGGCAGAACTCCAGTGCCACGTCTCTCGTGACTTTGGCGACAACGCTCGCAGCGCTTACGCAAGGGTACAGAGAGTCGGCTTTCTTTGCGACCGTGATCTTCAATGTAGGAAAAATGCGCTCGAGTTTCTGTTGGTAGGTCGCTGGATTCCCGATTGTGTCAATGTAGACCTCTCTTATGTCTACTCTGCGCTCCTCCACAATGCCGCGGATTATTTCAACAGTGGCATCCATCGCCTGTGCGTTCAAATTATACGCACCAGATGCAGGCCGCATCATGCCTGCAGAGATATCTCGCGCAGATAAGACTTTGGTCGCCCACCCACACGATGCATGGAGAGGATTTCCCGCGGTGCACAGCAGCCGCATCAAGTTTGCGCGCACACCGGGAGTGAGAACTTTACTATCGTCGAAGCTATAATCGCGAGCCAGGAGGGAGTGATGGAGAGCATGCGCAATATAAAAGGCACTGTATACCATGGGACCCAGAACTGGACCACGTCCCGCTTCGTCGACACCCAATACAAAGTAGCTTGGTGATTGGGACGGGGATGGTGGAGAAGCATCAGCAGTGATCGTTTGAATGTCGCCAGTGGCCTGCGAAGTCCCTTCTGTACTTGCGGGAGGAAAGGGAGAATAGTAAGCGTAGGACTCGCCAGCTAGCAGTCGAGCGCGATCTATACTGGGAGGGATGAAAGAGCCCGCGGAGGTAGATGCATCTGGAGCATCGGCGACATTCTGGCCGGATTCTTCCATATTCGCAGCAGGTCCGAAGTCTAGAAGAAGAAAGAAGCTCAAGAGAAGGCAGCTATAGATTAATTGATCCGCAAATGTTGGTAGACACTCACATGCTCTTATGGCCTGGCGGCTTCACTTTGGAGTTTTGGACGCGTCAAGAACCGTTCCGGACTAGCGGCACTCCCGCGCGTTGTTCTGCCGCCCATTATGAATTCCAATGCAATTCCCCTCCCAAGCAACCACCATCTTTACTCTTGCCCGACGCTTGAATTCCTTCTCTCTCAACATCCTGTTAGTGCATGAGGCACAGGGTATTCCTACATGAGATACATTGTCCTATCACAAAGCTTCGCAGCACAGAGATTCTGGCATCGGACGCTGCTGGCCCCGTACATCGCTAGAATCATTCGGTGAAACTGTTTCCCGCACCACTACTCCTAAACCTCCGCAACGATGGCTCCTCGCGGGCCTGCGAAAACCCGCGACTATGACTATTCCAACGTCGGGAAAGCTGGGAGGTAAGTACTGCATGGAAATTCTCGTTAGGAATCCGGCAAGGGATCTGACCATGGCACGGGATGTAGACGAACGGGAGTCACCTTAAAAGAAGGCAAGCGCGACGAGCATGGAATGGAGGAGATTGATGGGATTTTCTCATCTCCTGAAAAGTCACCTGCAGGAGAACATGGCTTTGGCAACATCACTACGATTGGTTCAGATGGAATGTCCATTGATGAAGGTGTGTGATTCACTTCTTCCGATTGTTCCGCGACGATACTGATCTTTGCGTGATCACAGGCAATGGGCTTGGGCCCGCTGATTTCTTAAACGGGATGAACGGGGGACGCGCATCCATCCTCCCGCCCCCGGTTGCGCGATCACCCATGAAATCCGGCTTGAGTGGATCACCGCGGCGGACTCCCGGCTTGCGATCGTCTGTAAGCCCGCAACGTGACATCCTCTCCTCTAGTCCATCAGATGGTAAGGGTCTAGGGAGTGCCAAGGGGGAAACACGGCGTGATGTATCCCCTCTTACCAATCGACCCATCAATGCGCCGTCTCTAAACCATGTCAATGGCTTGCGGCATAATAAAGGAATCAACAAGAAGACAGAGACCTCGGTCACAGTTGACTTCTCAGACAGTGACGCTAATGATCAAATGAACGGAGACGAAAACGCGAATGCATTTGAGCAGACGCGAAACAATTACGACGACAGTTTCAACGTTGGCGACGACACTTTGGCGGAAGATCAACAAGAGGATTCTGATCGCAGTGATGGCGTCGACCTGGGTATTTCGTCGTATACGGCTGCCGGTTCGCGTAAGACAGAACCATCAAGAGTCGTCCCCAAACCTAAGAAACTTGCACAGTCTGAGACAACTCGGGCCCAAGAAGTCACCCAGCCAAATGAGACGAGCGAGCAAGGAAATGTACAGAAACGCAAGCGCCCTGGGAGACCCCCGAAATCGCAAAGGAGGAACAATGATGATGAGGAAACCGCGGGGCAACGACCTTCCAAGAAATCGAAGACTACCAATCAGACTGGACGGGGTTTGAACAGCTCCGGAAATCCCCAATTAGACAAAGTCGTGGAAAATTATGTCAATCGTACGGGACCTCTAAAGGGTCGGAGCCTATACATACTGAAGCGGGAAGCACCCACTGATGGCAGCGCAACCCACACCCGATCGGGGCGAGTTTCTGTTAGACCGCTTGCCTACTGGAAAAATGAGAGGTGCGTTTATGGAGACGGCGAGGCCGCCGAAGGCCAGCGGTATCCGCTTTCGACTATCAAAGAGATTATCAGAACAGAAGAACTGGAACCGGACAAGAGGAATGTCAGTAAACGGCGGTCATCCAAGAAATCCAAGTCGCGGAAGAGCCGAGACGAAGATTCGGATAATGAAGATGACGATTACGTCGACCCGTGGGAGAAAGAAGGCGGGGTCTTGCATGGTTATGTTAGGAAATGGGATCCAGATGCTCAAGCCGCTTCCATCGAAGAGGAGGTCCTCGGTAAGTACTCTTGAATGCTTGCCTTTTTTCTGGTCGCCTGGCTGGTGAATCACCAAAGTACGCTGACCAAGGGTAATGTAGACATCGCCTATGCGCCGTCCGGTATCGAGACAAGAGACGTCAAAGACTCCACCTTCCGCTTCGCGAAACTGCTGAGCTCCCCATTCATCGGCTCTGGAATCGTCGAACTGCCCCCAGGGGGTGTCAAGAAACCCAAGAACTCGAAGAAGATGCACATGGTCTTCTATGTGTGCCACGGGCGGGTCCAGGTAGATATATCTGGCGTGCAGTTCAGCGCCGGAAAGGGCTCTGTATTCCAAGTGCCAAGAGGTAAGATAGTCTCTTCAGGATGTGCTCGCCTTGTCTCCACCTCCTTTGCATTTTCATTGCGCATGCTGATTAGCATTTTTGGCTTGCAGGCAATTATTACAGCTTCGCCAATACGCATGGAAAGGACGCTCGGCTCTTCTTTACCCAAGGCTGTGTGCCGGTGGAGAATGACCAGTCCAGCCCCGGATCAGCTTCAAAGCCAGTTGTCACAACCGAGGATGAGTCAACAACTCAAAGGGGTCGCCCAAGCGGTACCGGTAAAGGCAGGCCGAAGGGCAAGCAAAAGGCAGGAAGTGGATCTAAAGCTTCATGATCCCTTTTTCCCTCAGTTTCGGTCACTCCGGCTTCTTACACATCAAAACAATTTGATGTGTGGGAGGGGACCGATTGCGAGCACGTCCGCAGTGCACTTTCCTACCTCCTCCTCCTTTCTCTTGAAATGCTGTAGAAGCTTTCTTTCATATTGGGTATTTGTATTCATTGCGTGTCTTTGGCCCTCTTCAGTATAGCGATCCAACTGCATGGGGTACTGGAATGATGGTGTTCGGGTTTTCTCTGTGTCATTCTTCCCCTTTTCCTCTTCAGTCCATCTCTTATTTGCCGGCGAATGAGCACAACGATTGCGAGCGGGAGCTTGGTATGACTGGATTTATTGTCTTGAATAGAAACTTATTTGTGCTCGACCGACGCTAGCCTTCCCATTCCCCTTTTCTCTCTTTGTTTCCGTGATTCTCTTCCTGCTGGACTACTTTCTCAGCTGAGATAAGGAACGAATTTTCATATTTCCTCCATTTCATCGTCCAAGTCATCAAACAAATCCAATGGGGGAAAGTCTCCCACTTCCACCTTCTCGGGCTTCACAAAGACGCCCGTGTTGTTGGGACAAGTAAAATAGCGTCTGCCACCTACGCTCCCGTCGTTCTTTCCGGTAGGCTCGTCGAGTTCAATTCCTACCCAGATAGGTTGGGGACCTGAGTTGGAATTTTCTTGAGAGGTGACGTCCACTCCAGAGAAAGGTATCGTAGGCACTGGCCCAACATAGCGTATTGTGCCTCGCCTCACATGTGGAGGCGATGACGGAAGGATAATAGCACGTCGGGAGACGGCGATGCCTGTCATTCCTCCATCAGTAAACGATCTGAATTTCTTTTTACGACCGGAGATGTCGCCGAGCCGTCGCTCAACGAGGTATGGCCATTTACTCACCACGAACGCGGACATCCTCGCTGTCTTTCTCTGCCTGTTTTTTCATCGACTCCTCCGGTGACAGAGCCTTTGGGTCGAATCTACCGAGTTTCTGGTTCTTTTTCCAGGCTAAAACCGAGTTTGGAAGAGACTCATACGTTTCTGAGGGGAGGACATATTTCTCCACAGAGGACAAATCGTTGAAATTAGGCCGTGCGGCTTGAGGGCGGGTATCGTGAACCTGTGAAATTACGGTATCATTCAGCGAATATCAATAAATGTTTTGTCGGTTGCTTGCTCTGGGGAAATAGCGAGTCATCGCTGTCAGGCATCTAACAGCTCAATGTCATTTGAGAACAATCCGTATTGTTGCATTCGTCTGAAGCTGTCTGAAGATTCCAGAATCTCGGGAAAAGACAAACACGTCAAGAAGCATTGAGTTGTAGTCTTCATATGCCTGACAGACAGGGCATTCAAGATGAACGATGAACGACCATAACCATCCGAGTGCGAGCGCGTACATGGGACGGAATCATCGAATTAGGAAAGAGATGGATGGAAAGACGGCGCATACCTCAATCTCACAGCCCTTCATGAGACCCCAGTTGCCAATCATACTGTCGTCTCCATCTACCCACTGATCAGGACGTCCGGGTGCCTTCAGTAGTACACGTTGACTGCTCGTGGGAATGCCGGTCATCGTCTCCAGCTTAGATTTCAGCTGCAGGACAGTCCATGTCGGAGTGACACGACGCTCCGTCAGAAAGCGCGGCTCGGAGTCAGTTGCTGCACCGGGGGTGGTGATGATGACGGAGACATCCGTCGGCGGAGGTTGGAATGCCATCACGAATGTGATTGGGGCAGATCAACTGTGAATGGAGGTCAGCCATTGTCTGAGTCTGTATTGCGTTCTACAATGAAGGAATCCAAATTGAAGTCGTGGTATGCCTATTGGTCACATGGTGGCAGGCGAATTGCAGACAATGCGGACATGAAAGCCATTGGGATTATAAACATTTGGATCAGGGAGCTTCCTGATGCTCGACCAAGAACAAAAGGCGAGTTATCCTCGTAGAATGCCAGAAATATGTCAAGATAATGGAATGTGTCTCTACACAGGAACCAAACCATAGGCATCAGAGCGACCCCTTTAAGGGCTTGATCCCCAACAACGCACCAGATCTTCGTTGAGGGAAAGGCGAGGACAGGGAACAATGATGGGATTTCACGATACTCACAAATGTTATATAGATTTCACCAGGACTAGAGAGAATTCGTACTTCGACCATACCGAGTTGTGTGTGGTGTTTCGACTTCAAATGGGCACAAAAGGCACGTTGGAGCTAGTCAATTGTGACCTTAGGCATGAGTGTGTGCCTCAGGCTACAATGTGTATGGTAATGGTGGGGATCGGATCAGAACTACCAGATGAAGTGGGAGACCAGATTGAGTTATCTCGAGCTCTCGTAGATTTTAGCGATACAATCATAGATACATCAACCTTCAACCATATACATATTGACCACTTGAGAGTGAGGCTGATGATGTAGGCCATACTTCCATACGCCCTCGCTCAATGAATGTCTTTACCAGCCAAGCCTTTTCAATCCAGGGCTGTAGCTAGGATACATTATGTAGTCCATATCCTGGCCTACGATATGCTGTTGTCCGAGAAAGTAGATGGAATTTCCGGCCACTGGTCGTTCGAAAAGTTGTATATCATGGCCGCAATTGCATGGACTGCGGCCTTAGGTCCTGCGATCAAAGAACAGGGAAGGACTCAATTTCAGGACTTTGTACGCAGCAGTCAGCACTATCGACTACTGCTACTAGTCTGCTACCCAAAGATATCATCAGCCTGACAGCAGCTGCTGATTCAGAAATTCTCCGACAGGCGCATCAGCAGCAAGGCCAGAGCACAACCTTAATCTTACCTTAGTCGATGGTTGAAATTACCGCTTGGTAAGATACCTTATGAAATCTAAATTACCAGAACTGCACGTCTTGGCGGCACAATCTGCAGATGCACCTCAACGAATGATACTCTATATTCTCCTACTATAACTGCGTACCCTACCGCAATAATAAGAGAACTAGTCCCTCCGATTCTACATGTGAGCGGTTCTTTCTCGAACCTGTCGCCACAAGAGAGATTCCAACTGGAATGGCATCGTCGTCTCTTCCCCATTCTACGGAAAATCTGCCCGGTGAAGAGGCATATGAAGAGAAAAACGTACATGAAGTGTATCAACAGATAGCAGAACACTTCTCCTCGACCCGTTACAAGGTGCGTAGCATGCCCTACTTGTCATCGATACATCGGTAAACTGATGCTGAACGTGCTCTCTTTCTGTCGTCTAATAGCCATGGCCGATTGTGGAACGCTTCCTCAAAGAATTGGCACCGGGGTCTATTGGCCTTGATGTGGGGTGCGGCAATGGCAAATACTTATCTGTAAATAAGGACGTTTTTATAGTCGCCTCGGATCGGTAGGTCTTTATCCAGATGTTCTGCTATTTGCTACTTCACGAACGTGTTTGTAGAATGCTCCGGGCAATATTCATTCCGAGTCTTGTATATATATTTGTTCATTCATTGTCACTTCCTTTCGCCATGTCTCGTCCTATGCCACATGCAAAGATCAATAGCTGACGCCAGCCAGCTCCGAGAATCTCGCCCGAATCGCCGTCAAACACCAGCCGCATTCAACCATCGTGGCGGACATTCTGAATCTGCCACATCCAGATTCGTCATTCGATTTCGCTATCTCGATTGCTGTCGTACACCATCTGTCCACGCCTGAACGAAGAATTCAGGCTATCCGCGAGATTCTCCGCACATTGAAGCCTGCCTCTGGTAATTCTTGCGGAGGCAGAGTCCTGCTGTATGTCTGGGCTTTGGAACAGAAGACCAGTCGCAGGGGTTGGGACAAGGGCGACACACAGGACGTAATGGTTCCTTGGGTCTTGAAGTCCAAGCCTGCCAAAGGTAGCCCAGACGACGAGCCGAAGACTTTCCACCGATATTATCACCTCTATGAGGCAACAGAACTGGAACGCAACATTGAAAGAGCAGGCGGCCGCGTTCTAGATTCGGGCTATGAAAAGGACAACTGGTGGGCGATTGCGACACGATCCGATGAGTAGAAGACCATTGCGCTTGAACGATGTAACCTAGAACTTCGAGAACCAGCCTCGAAGCTTCTTCCTTGCATACCTCCCCTTTTCTGTTCATGTAAATTGCATATGACGTCCACCATATATGATGGGTGATGACAAAAGAGAATTCGTCGAGTCGAAAGCCGTCTGGAAACGCTCAGTGACAGAAAGCCCAGGGGATCAGAGATCATTCTATGAGAACTCCCCTCACAAATAGTGAGGAACACCTTCAACCTGCGCTATGCATATCATAACAACACAGAACACAAATCAAAGGGAAAGAAATATCAGATAATAAAAAAAGAGGTAAATGAAACTCTCAGAGCATTTCGATTCCGCTATGGCAGCGTTCGAGGTGGCAAACCATAAGGAGGTCCTAAGTGCCCACTATGACTGCCGCTCAAGTCCAGAGGGCGGCCAAATTGGTAGGGATCTCGCTGTAGGGGAAACGGCGGGGCCGGCGCATACGCAGGAACACCGGCGGTAAGTTCTTCAACTGACGGAAGTTGTGGCGGAGGAATAGGTCGTGATGCAGATCCTTTTCTTGGGCGAGCTAACGATGTACTGGCCCTGCGAACCCTGGTCGTTGGCGGATCTATGGCTGAACTCGATAGCGAAAATGGGACTACGCCTGCCCGGCGAGCCATTTCTTGCTCCCCTAGCTGCCAATGCATAGCCTCCGCGGCTCTCCATGGGATAGCCATTTCTTCTGCTACTTTCGACCACATCTCTGCCTTGAACCTGTAGATTGTCCGAGTCAGCAAATCATCTTTCAGGTTTCATATTATCTCAAAGTCAAATTCCTTCTGCCTGAGTAGACAGAGCCAGTCTCCTGAGAAACGCACCTCTCGTACAGCCTTGCAAGCTTGTTCTTCTTGTCCTCATCCCACTCGCTTCGGCGCTCCAAGTAATTCTGGTAATGCAGACGGCAACTGATTGCGCTTCGCCCCGGAAGCCGTTTACTAATGTCCTCCCATTTCATGCCACTACCCCGCAGCTCTATGATGAGTGCATCTTCCTCGGGGGACCACTTCGATTGCTTCTTGGCCGGAGACTCGGCCGTATGGGCTGGCTGCAGACGCTTGGCTGGGACGGATGCTGGAACTTTTGCGGTAAGAGGCGGCGCGGATGGCAAAGGCGTCGAGGCTGCGACAGGTATCGTTGGGCCCACGGAAGCTGGAGGGAGGGTCCTCGAAGGGAAGGCAGACGTAGCGGTCACCGAGGCGGCTTCCTCCTCATCTTGGGGCTTCAAAAGCAGTGAGATATCCACTTTGGCAGGAGGGTAGAAAGCCTGGTTTTGTAACGCAATCATATGCGCGACTCGCAATGGAGAGACTCAGCCTGCAATGATTGTGGGCTTTGAGCCAGAAGAATGCATATGCAATCGAGGAAAAGATTCCCTTGATCGCCTGTCTGACAGGCCGGTTAAGGTTACCTGCGATGTGCTGTCGATCGGTACACCCAGAAAGAGCAAGAAGGAATGATAGTCAAGGATGATATAAAAGTCGAGTGACGAAGCAGAATTCCTCCCGAAACAAAGACAAGTTTAGACAGACAAGCAGACCTTGCAAACTTTCTTGCCCTGATAACTCCAAAGTTCTAGCAAAGATGGGTAGATGGCACAGTTTAGCCGTGTGACGTTTGCAAGGTAAACCACCAAATAGCGCAAAGTTGACAAGACGAAGATAACGACAATACCAAAACACTGGACGTCAAGATGAAGATTTTGAGGAGTAGTAACTTAGTAAGACCTCCTAACAGATCAAAGAATGGAATTAGAATGTGTCAATGCTAGAATGAGTCTTTGTGTGACGATTCGAATATAGTATGAGATGAGTGCCCCCTCGTCAATGAAGAGGGTCTGGGTAGGATAGTATAAAGAATAGAGAAGACTCGAGTTATTGCATGAGATAATGTCAACGAGAAGATAAGAAGGGAAATACGTGATCATGAGGAAGAGAGAAAGAAGAAGAGGAAGAAAAGACAAAGGTCTAAAGAAAAGGAGGGAGATTATTCAAATGGAAGATGAAACAGCTTGAGATGCATAGGAAGAGATCATCATCGTTGACAGCTGATCCAGCAGTTGGCAGACAGCAAATTAGAGGCTTTTGCAGCTATAGTAGTAATTTAACTAAGGTAGCTACTTACTACTACTACTACTACTACTACTACTACCTTACTACGACAAGAGTCCAAGGTAAGTAGACTAGACCTATGACCTACAAGTACCAGATTACGAGACTACGGAGGCGATTAACAGGTTTCAGTGGTGAGGTGGGTTCGAGCAGGCCCCGTTGTCGTTCGTCTACCCAAGTTTGATGATGATTTTAATATTATTATTATTATTTTATTATTATTTACCGTTAGTGCAAGGTTGTTATTATTATTCTTGTTGTTTATTACCTATGTTTACCAACGGTGGTAAGATTGATGTATAACCTAATTACAGCGCAACATGCGGTCTATTCGGGTACGTAGGTTTTAGGTCCTATACCTCAGCATACTAAGGTACCACTCAGATTCATGCTAGGGTACGCAGTGTTTCCTACTTGCCATCCTTCACACCTTTCATTTTTAAGAAGCAATTCGTGGACGGGTTGGGTAGGTAGAGGGGTTCATTGCTTTTTATCTCGGATTATTATTACTCGGTATCCAGTCTCTAACACTAACAGTGCTTCGAGTAGTAGCCATAATGGGTTCCACCCCCCGGGTCCTAGATACTTTAATCAAAGCCTTCTCTGGCGGTCAAACCTCTCAGAACGTTCGAGCCCGTGTTCTTGGTTTGGAAGACTGGATCTTATCATTTGATGTCTATGCCGTAGTCTAGTCCGTAGCATCTTCGCGAAGACAGGAAGAAGTCAACAGTCAGCTCGTGAGATAAAACGACCAAGTTATCTCCCATCTGCGTGAGACGGGAGTATTGACGAGACTCTGAGGGGCTAGGTACCTCCCGTGCTCGGTCATCCGAGCATCTTAAAACGTCGTTGATCTTTATTTGTTGATAATCCCACCATCAAGTGGAGGACAACGGAGTACACATTCTGCACATAAGGACTCGATGGGGAAGATCTGAAGATGAGATTATTCATGACAAAGATAAAACGAGGGGAAATAAGAGGGGCACTAGATAGAGGCAACCTAAGGTAAAAGAAGCGAGTCTAAGCCCTTTCTGTACTTAGGCTTGAACTACATACCGGGAGCCCCGTATCATCCGTATGGGAACCAGAACGCTAAGGTAGTGATTGTCCTTAATTTTTGAATGGATTTATCTGTGGTTCTTTCTATCTTCCCTTTGCATGTCTCCAAGGTATCTTCCTTTAGCTTTGCTACATACCTCATCGTCCTGCTTAGGCTGCTTGTTGCCGCCCAAATCTTACTCTTGGAGTCTTGACGAACTGGCTGATGCACTATGGTGATAGTTCAGACAATCATGCATCAGTGATGAACAAACTGTTTATGCTCAATAATGAGTCTTGCAGGTAGTCAAATACGAATAAAGTCACAGACTGAGGGCAATGAATACAACTAATTCAGCGTGGACATTAAGATATCTTAGTTAATGCGAAGACGACGCGGAGAGATCTTGAGAGCATTAACTACTTCTGTGGCAGGCAACAATATTGGAAACATATAGAAGTCGACGATCAAGTTCGAATCTCAACGGCTTCCAACCGTTCTCTGATTATTTATTTCTAGTAAGCCGGACCCGAGCCCCTGCGATGGATCTCCAACTCCAAGCAGTTAGCCTAACGGCGGAGACGAACTCCCTTTCCTCTACAGGCAAGTATCGGCGACAGAGCTGAAAACATAGAATTGTTCTGGCCAGTGGCCACGCAACAATAACGTTTGTGCCTACTGCCCAGGTCTGTAGATTGTGCATAGTGGTTGCTTTGTCATCCTAACTAGTCACCACTGTTCGTCTTATTATTATTATATGAGTCGTCAACTTGCCGCGACATCGAGCTCCGTAAGGGGCCCAGCACCTATACGAGTATGTATTGACGTATCACTTGTGTGTACACATGAGTTCTCTCCCGAACCAGCTTGTCGTACATGGCCTGAGTTCCCGAGCACCCTTGAACCAAATACTTGAATGATCAGGGATAGGTTCTAGACTCACCCTTAACCTTGAAAATACTATTTAGTCCGTTAAGGTGGGAGGTACTTCATTTACCATAGCGCCCCCAATCATCCCTCTGGAGACCGTTCTTGGTTCGTTTCAGTCATCTACAATCAGATCCAATTACAGAGTATCTACTTCTTCGACAGATACCCCTCCTTGGTGGACGAAGCCGTTCAGCCGCTGCTAAGGTGTCAACTACAATACCTATCGCTCGCGATCTGATGGTTCTGATGATCAATTGCGAAATTAGGGCTTGTTGATCTGTCGCACCAGAACCACAATTATGTAGCAAGACCCGAATCTAGATCCTGTCCAGACATTATGATCTCTATTACCGCGGTAGCCTGAACCCGTGCTGCCCTCTATATCAATCTGAATCCAGACGCGGATGGCGGCACCAATTTTACATTATCTGTGCCCTGAAGTAATGGTGATACTAGGCGTCAGACTATTAGCACAGTTTTAACATCATATCACAGAGTATGGAGACTTCCACAGCTCTCTAGACTTGTGCAAAGCACAGGAAAGGGTCGTCAAAATCACAGTTGTACTGATTACTGAACTTTTGTTTGAGAGCTATCTCTCCTCTCCTCTCTTCGAACGACAGGGGTTTCTGAGATTACCTAGGGACCACCCAGTGGGGCCAACGGTGGCTTGCCTTAATTTACTGTTCCGACTGAGGCGGTGGACGCCACAAAGTCTCAAGCCAGCCAATCAAACCTTTCAGATTCTCGGGGTTGGTCCCTTCATGTCCTCGAGTAAACAGGTATTGCATTATTATTCAGTGGCATGAGAGATGCTGCCGGCCTACTCTCGGAAAGTGTGAGGCTTGAATAAGAGCCAAGTTGCCAAGCCGTAGGAGGAGGTTTGAGGTCAATAATTATTATCTATCAGTGACCCCAGTCGACAATCGCCTTGACTGAGAAGATATGTTGCCTTCGGTCGTTTACCGTCCGGCTGAGTTGACAAGCACTGCTTCGCACGTCAGACACGTACAGTTAATGGCAGTCAAAGCTCTTCCAAGGTCTCTCAATTACAGTTTGCCTGCCTCAATAAGTAGAACTTCCTGAGGGTCTTGCTATATAAGTAGCGAAATGACTGAGCTTGAGGGTAAGACACCCCGTAGATACGATGAAGGATGATCAGCTGTCATTCGTGATGATAATATGTGCAGTTGTGTATACTCTTTCTGCGAAGAGATCTAATCATGACTGTGGAAGAGTGAAAGAATATTACTGAACCTATGTCAAACTGTGCCTCTCTGGTCTCTGCACTTGCAGATCCGAGTGCGACACGAACATCGATTGAAAGCCTTGATGGATGCCGACAAACCAGCCCAAGATTGCATCCAGCGTCGACAGGACGCCAGGGTAAGTCCGCCGCTGCACCGCCCAGTCTCGGGGCCGACAATTGCGTGGTTGCAAAGAATGTCTTAAGCCATAGGGAAATTGTATTGTGTAGGTAGACAGTGGGCTCGAGAGTTATTTTATCATAGAATTAGTGACGATGACGTCTGTGGCAGGCAGTTGGCATTATTGACCATTTCAGGACAGATACACCTTTCGGGATGAGAGCCATGATGTACACATTTTCTATCAACCAGTACCATTGGACTGAGCACGCTCTATAGTTCAGGAGAGGAAACTCTCATTAACTGAATTGATCAAGCAGTTGTCGTTGAATTGGATATTGATGCTCCAATGTCAATGAATAGCTGACTGTTTTTATCCTGAGGACGTTGAGCTGTACTTGTGGATCCTTACTGCTGTCGAGTTCAAACGGTCGAGACCGGCACAACGCTATTCGCTGAACGGGTGGGGTCACCGCAAGGCCCAGTCCACTAGGTCCAGGCTAGGCTACAGACCATCTATTCCTGGTAAGGACGCAGTACGCAATGATCGTCGAAAAGAAAATGTCCGACAGGCTCAGGCGTTTTCCCCCACTCCACGCCACGGTTCGAGGCAAGTAATTTAAAATTAAAATGTCCGTGACATCAAGCAGAGGCACCTATTGATTTCCCTTCATTTCGCTACAGTACCGGGGGATCAGGTAAACGGAAATTAAGGTAATCATCTATGTGTCTCGTTTGTGATGGAACTTATGTATCACAAATATCTTATGACGAATCCGAAGGACGTTCTACTCTGTAAGCTAACTAAGTGAGTCAGCGACAATCAGATCCCAATATTCTACTGACTATCTATCTATCTATCTATCTACAGAGTACCTATGCTGTTTGCTGTGGTCCTGTGGATCAGTGCGGCTAAAAATAAGCGAGGAATCCTTGAGAAGAGCGCTTCAGAACAGAGATAGTCAAGACTTATTCATCCTCATACTACGTATCCCACAGTCAAATCAACCAACTTACATAGTACTACTACAGAGTATTGTATCTGTGGGCAGCAAGACATGTCATCCAGTTGTAAAGCCAAAGTGTGGCTGTGGTAGAAAACCGCGGAAAAGTCGATATTACTCGTACCGTACGGGATAGTACCTTAGTTGGCAACGACAAGTTATCCACCGTTTGGTGGTCAAACGTCCAGGGTGGATCTGGGATTGGTTTCTGGTTTGCTGTAGTGGAGTCGGTAGTGCTGGTTACTGTGGGTTCGTGGTGGCCGTGGCTGGGCGATGCTTTGTACCGGGAAAAGAACCCAGCTGTCACCTTCCAAAGATAGATTAAATTGAAGATAGAAATCCATGGTGGAACTGGAAGAACTTGGAAGTCTTCTCGTGGAGGCCATCCTTTCTATGTAGTCCTTTGTATGTTGATAGCAATGCACTTAACTACTGTATGTTTTGCTGCGTACCGGGTAGGAAATTGTCAAGAGCCCGGATTATTCTTCCTGAGAGCTACTTACCTAGTTCTGCTATTACGCTGTAGATCAATGTCTGACTTCAGTTCTCTCAATAATGGGTCAATTGACGACCGCCTCCCTTCATCGTGAATGTTAGAGTTTATTACCCTGACATCAGAGCTCAGTCATAGTTTAAGCTAAGTTTGCGTCAATATTAATGCAAATCCCTTGATAACATGGTGCCAACTTTCATCGACAACTGTGCTGTGGCAGCAGCTGGGCTCTGCCCAGTGACTCATGTACAAGACCCTCTCCACTCGGCGAGTTGAACAGTCGTATTGTTGTACTGCGAATTCAGCGTCCCAGAAGCTCAGAACCAACCAGACCAAACCATCCCAGTCAAAGCGATCGGATGCCAGCGGCGAAAAGTGAAGTTGGACAGTTGGGCATGAGCCCTGGTTGTTCGGCGTTTACCGACGAGGGGTCTAGGCTTGGTATCTGGGTCGCAGTTGGCTCCATATCTGACAAGCTGAAACGCGAATCTTAGAGATGTGGGGAAATACACGAAATTACTTCAACATGAGTTTATGACCCATGCTCATGGCCGAGGGCCACGGCATTGCCGCTCCAGTGCGGACCAAGTAATAGTACTGACCTGATCATGGTATGGACGTGGCGAACAAGCGGGACAAAGTCTTTGGGCCATAATAGGAACCGGTTCATGAGCTCTGGACTCCGCAAAAGAAGATGTCCTGGGTCTGGTTCAAGAAATTATCGGGTCTGGATTGTCATTTACCTCGGAGGAGCGGCATATAGGACTTACAGGTACTGGTTGAGACGTACCTTCAGCCCCTATGTGCCACGGCTTTGGTAGAAGATGTTCATCAAACTGCTTGAAGCTTGAGAGGACTATGACACAATGAAATGATGGCTGCAGTTGGCAGCCCAATGAATTACAGCGATTCATAGGCACAGTTTGGATTGAAGGGGCCACGATACTCCATAGTTGTACCTCGACCATGATGCTAAAGATGCAAATAGAAGGATCCATCGAAAGCATTCAAATATATCAACCATATCATGATAATGTGGGAACGCTGATGCGTCTTTCTCTTACAACAGGCTAATATTCGTAATCCTACTGTTTCATTTACATACGACGTCCCGTGTCTGTAATATCATTGCTTCAGCTTTGACAGGTCCATCGGAGCCCGAATGGACATGGCATCTGGACTTTCAAACGGCTAAGATATCGTTGGGTACTCTGGCCAGAACCTGCTGTAGGTCTTTGTTGAATCGACATACTCTTCCAATGGTCAAAGAGCGCTTTCTCTCTCAAACTCAGTAGGTACAGCGTGTTTTGATGGCATAATAGAGCGCCTACCGGGATACCTAGCCGTATACTCGGTGCCACTCATGCCGCACTCAGTAGGCCTCTCTAAAGATACAAACAGGCATATCCGATCAAGCACAGGGATGATGTGCCTCGAAGAGAAACTATGTCACACGTATCTAATATGTGATTGTCCACCCGGATCCTGCGAATTGTCTTTGTTGACTGACATATCTGGACTATCTTTTGTCATGGTTTCATCTGCTGCTTTGAGGATTCCATAACGCTGAATAAGAACAGATGCATGAAAGAGAAGGGTAGCGTTGTCATTGACAAAAGTGAATGAAAGAAGTGCAACGGAGAAAGGTCCATTGTTTGGTTGAATATTCTTGTTTCAGACTTAGTCTCTACAGAAATGTTGTGGATGCTGCTTTTATTTGAGACAAAGACTATGATCATTTATTCATTCATTTTTTGCATTATCAGAAGTACCACACTCCTAAGGCATCATATCAAAGAAACTATGCTTATACCTTACAATGCTGAACCTCTGGGACATTCTCTGCAAGTGCCTCCATCACAAATTCGACAAAGAAGACATACCTTGAAAACAAGTCAAACATCCGACAATCCTGAACTTGTTTCGGATACCTTCTCTCATTGTACCTTAACAAGGCTACAATGAACAGCATCCCAGGTTCTATTTTCAATGTTCATTCAACATGGCTTTGATATACAATCATGACAAAGAACAGACTACGGAGCTAAGCAAGCAGTCAAGTAGCAATGGCTGTCATGACAAGCATAAATCTTCAGGATTATTCCTGTTGAGAATGCCATCCAAGACCCGAGTCTGACTGCTCTGGATTGATACGATTCATATTACTGCAACAAGTGGAACATACTTGTCTCATCAGGTTCATCATATACCTTGCCTCCTATCCAGGACGGCCTATTCAGCATTTGCAGCAGCAAGTATATATTGCCCGTCGAACCGGTGTGCACAAATGGCGAATCAGCTCACGTCCCCTTCAGGGTCTCTTCCTGTAAGTCCTTCTCTAACGTACATGATCCTATGGAGAACTGATTTAACACAACTCTCAGCAGCAAGGCGCTGTATGCCCTGCCTGGAATCAGGTCTCGTTGAACCTAAGCGTGTCCAGAAGAGGGTTTGAGAACCCCCCGGAACATAATCTCTGCTACCGTAATGCAGCTCTCACGCTGTTTCTCCACACTCCAGAGTTTCTACGCTGGTGCGAGAAGTATTGCGGGCAGACTCCGAGTGATCCTGTCCCGGAATTGGTTCGCAGATTGTACGACGTGATCAATGCCTACTGGAAACGTCCCGACGGACAAGAGCAGGCCTTGGCGACCTTGTGGACAGAACTTCAGAGTGAAAGGTACGGCACTCTCCCGCTGGAAAACAAAGTTGGGCGACCAGCATGACGCATTCGAGATGCTGGAGAAGATCATCTCGCTCGTCGACGATCAAACAAGCCAATCCTAGTAAGTCGGGCACTCTCCGCATCTAATAGAACGTGATTATTATGAAGCTGACAAACAAAAGCAATGACCGACTCATAGATTTGACGACCGTCGCGGTGAGCGAGTGCCGCGTTTGCAAGACATGCAAGCGGAAAGAGTCACGGCCTGCACCCACTGTACGGTCCCTCAGAGCAGATCTTCCAGCTTCTTCCATTGAGGACGCCATCATTAGTGGCCTGAAGTCGGAGATTCTTTCTGATTGCAAGACATGCCCAACTAAACAGATCCCTCATGAGGATCAGATGCGGATACTACTTCCTTCGGACATTCTTTTCGTTCAGGTTAATCGGTACAAAGGGTCAGAGAAACTGGTGGACGAGATCGAAGTTCAGGAAGAGTTAGTCATTCCAGATTCTATTCTAGATGACAGTGTCAAGGGACAAGGCAAGATCGGTTACGAGCTCTATGCTGTCATCTTTCATATCGGCGCCACCATTGCAAGCGGGCACTATACTGCGGCCGTCAAGGGTCCCTCTCGTCAATGGATGATGACCAACGACGAAGACGTGACACCGACGCAGACACTGAATGAGAGCATGAGCTCGCGAGCCGGTGGAAAAAAGAATGCTTACATACTTGCGTATCGGCGAGTGGAATCCCAGAGCAATTCGGCTGACTCCAATACAGGTTCATCGGCCGCTGTGGCACCCTCCAGTCCCAAAGCATCAGGCACTGGTCAGGGCTCGGCCACTTCAGCCAATCCCATTGCCGAGTCATCAAAAGCATCAAACTCAGGAAAAGGCTCTGTCAAGGGAGGTGTACAGATGAAAGCGACCATTGAGCTGATAGGAAGACCCATCCAATGGACGATCAACCAGCAGCTGGTCCTGGACCCAGATAAAGGTGCCCTAGTGGCACTGGAGAGCAAAGCAAGAACGCAGCGTGCTACGCTGCAGCTGACGTTCACCTCAGAAGAAACCGGCGAGGTCCTCGAGGGACAAGTGACCATGTCGCTCAAACCACGAAAAGTGCAGAAGCCAAAGAGAGCGCCTTCAAAGACTGCAGACACCAAAGATTCTGGCGCCGGTACCAAGAAAGCAACAGACACGGCGTCCGGGAAAGCAGCCAAGCCGAAAGGTGTCACAAAGAAAGCCTCGAGTCCGCCAAAAGGAACCCGTCAATCGGCGAGACTACGCAGTAAAGCCGAAAAATGAAAATGCAAAGTCACATCGACTGGGTATAATACGCAGAGTAAGTATATATGATGGGAGCTGTTGACATTTACGCCTGTGCAATGGTTGCGGTCCTTTTGTTCATTCTGTAACTGATATTCCACATGTATTTATGCGAGATAGACAATGCTTATTTATAACTTGTTGACCTCTTTCAAAATGAAGTTCAGTGCCTGGAAAAAAGCGAGAGAGTCATAAATTGTTCTGATAGTAAGTGGGGACTTGATCGATGATACCCGAGCCTTTTCATCTGTCTGTCTGGACAAGCTGAGGGCATCAATCAACCATACGTACTTCCATGGAGTCGGAGCCGAAAGATGACCACAGAAGCCTACCTTCAACTACCCAGTTCATCGACCGACTGATTTCACAACTCGCATCATGTAGACCCGAGTCCCAGGATCCCAACGATGGGATTGACCATCCCACCATACGTCCTCAACGACACACTTCCACAAGCCAGTCATCTCTCTCTTCCCTGCCGGAGCCTCAATTATCTCAAGTCAAGTCAGTTATGCTGACATTGCATTGTTTCTTCCCAAATGAGCTCCTCCTGGCCCTAGATATCCTGGACCGGGGACTGGTCAGACGATTCACGCGGGATGACCACGTCGGGGAAGCATCTGCACGCTCACAGCCTGAAGAAACCGACTCAAACAACACAGAAAGCCCGCAAGAAGACATGTTCTATGTCATATCCACTTCTGCAGCTGTGCCGACTTCCCCATCCCGGGCTCCGCGGACACGCGTAGAGCAAAAGGGCTACGAAGTGCGCCTGCACGCTTGGAACTGCACATGTCCCACCTTTACGCTCAATGCCTTTCGCGATCCTGGACCGGACCGCTCATCTCAGTTTGATGGAGAAGACGAAGACGAAGACGAGACACCGACTGAACAGTCTAGCGTCGGCGACGACCTGACTTGCCGCTATGTTTTTGGCGGCTTGTTGACCCGTGGAGCCAGCCGGCTGGCACCACCCGTCTGTAAACATCTCCTCGCTTGCTTGCTGATGGTGCGCTGTCCTGGGATCTTCAGTAGCGGCAGCCGTGATCAAGCTGGTCCTGTCTTTCTGACATACGAGGAATTGGCAGCGTGGTGTGCGGGTTGGGGTGGATGATTCTTGCAACCATGCAGGCATTGATCCCAGATATCGCTACGCCTGTCTTGGAAGCTTTACGGTACCATGATACAAGAATTTACTTCTCCCTAAAAGGTATTCAGACCATTCCAGCAAAGTCTTCAATGGTGCTTGTCTGTCCGTTTGCCAGGAAATGGGCATTCATTCGGCCGGAATGCCAGACACAGCAGGGAGAGCCTCGAGCCTTGGAACAGAGCGCGATGCAACTAGGGACACCGCGCTTTCACGCGCAGTATCATATATACTTCCAGAAAGAATCTAAGGGAAGTATCCACTAAGAAATTGCCGGCTTGTCTACAGTCCAACGTCCGATGGCTTGTCACTATTCCCAAAACTTCTCGAGCTGGCTGGGCGCGGGACGAGGTAGATTCTCAGATTATCGTAATATACACTTCCATGCATAAACTGAATTGTTCTAATTTTCATGTCAGTTGTGCCATTGTTGAATGACACTTCTAGCTCTTCTTCTTGGCCTTCTCCTGATCCTCCTTTTGCTCGCCGTTCATGCCATTCGCCTTCTTCGCCTCCTTGTCACCTTTAGCAGCATTTGCTTCTTGCTCCTTCTTCGACTCGTTCTCTTCTTGTTGTTGCCGGTTCTGGATCTTGTTTTCAATCAAATCGTGGAAGGCGGTGATAGCACGAATCAAGCTGCTGATGTAGATGGCCATCAATTGATCGTTGGTTTTTATGCTCATTGCACGTGCTAGTTCACTGTTCTGCATCGGTGGCTCCGCCCCACTCAGAGGCGACGTCGTCGAAGGAGTAGATAGGTTGGGGAGGAGGTTGAAAACATCCTGAAGATTGCCCAGAATGGCGTGATTGACCGGCAGCTCGTGATCGAGGACCTTCTGAAGATATTGGCCGATATCACGCAGGCGCAAGTGCAAACCCTGCAGCGACTGAAGCTGCGATGTTATGCGTGTTGAAAGAGTCCCAACGGCAACGTCCCTGATGTCTCGAAGCAGGTGTTCAACACCGATCTCCTCAGCCTCCTCGGCCTCGATCACGGAAGGAGTATGGACGAATGTTCTGGACGTTGTTGTTCCATCCTATGTAGAGCGAGCGATCCGGTTAGTTAATAGACCTTACAAGGGCATCGCACGGGATCAACCTACGTCCTTGATTTCGTCAACGGCAAAATAGGCATCTGTGGGAACGCCGACTTCCTTTGGTTGGACGTCGACAATGACCAGTAAGGGGTTCGGTGTGTATCGTTTGAAAAGTTCGTTGATCTCAAGATCAGAGGCTCGTAATTTGGGACCTGAGTGATACCATCCGACAAGCTTCTCGCGGGCGTTGATCTTCTTGAACATGTCTCTCATGGACTCAACGAAGTTGTGATCTAAGAACCAAACGGAGGGATCCTTCTCATCTTCCTCAAATGGAACTACAAGATAGAGACATCAGTATCGCCGTCCACCAACCAAGGAACATACTAAGCCATTTGGAGACGACGCACCTGCAAAGCTGTTGGATACTCGAACAGTCTGGCCAGAATTCTCTCCGAGGAGTACACCAACAACACGCTTCCGAGTTCCCTTGGCTGACCGTCCATAATGATCTGCGACTGAAAGAAGGACTAAGGGAGCGACCGTAACGGTGCGCGTGACGAGGGAGAGTGTCTCCGCCGTGGTGGCAGGCATGGTGGATCCGGATCAGAGAACAGAGGCAGAAATGAGGGTACTAGAAGGCCCTAACTTGATCGCAGATGCTGATACCGATTACAGGGAAGACGCTGAGTAATTGTGGGAGCGACGGAGATAGAGAAGTCGATTAGTGGCTTGATACTGAGGATGAGGATGAGGAAGGTTATGTGATGACGGAGCGAAAGATGGAGCTGCTGTTGTTCTGCCCTGGAGCTCCTCCGCTGCTGAGCCACGCGAGCTGGTGTAGTCTTGTGGCTTGTGCTTGGTTACCAATGCACCAGCCACATCTACAGCCTTATTGCCTGAGGCCAGCTAAGGAACTTCTTGTACCTCCAATCATTTGGGAGACACTACGGACGTATCAAGCCTCATTTTGAGGAATTGAAAGTCATGATGAATTGATCACATGGGTTCAGATATTTTCCCGATTCGGTTGCTACTCGTACGTGCTTGAGCATTGTACTGGACATGTAACCCCGAACCTCGGACGCGCGGGAGAATGCTCCGGTTTAGATCTCTTTTCCACCTCCAAGATTTAGTTCTCCGCTCCTCCCTTCCTTTCCGTTTCCCCGTCACTGAGCACGATTCTCTGCCAGGCACCTTGGTTCCTTTCCCCTCCTCCTCCTTTCCCTTATTTCCTTTCCTGTTTCTGTTCCTCTCCGGGGAGCTTTCGATAGCGTCATACTTCAATTCTCTCGTCGTCAGTAATCGCAATGGCTCCCATCACAGAAGAGGTCGTCCACGGCCTGAAGGACATGATCGAGAAGCTTGAGACTCGTGTGCAGGAGTTGGAGGGCCGTCTCGCCGGTAACTCCAAGCCTAAGTCTGTCGCCGAACAGATGCGCATCGTCCTTATGGGACCTCCCGGTGCTGGTATGGATTTTCCGGCTTCCCTACACGGTTTGCCGATTGCGGCAATGGCGTCATGGTTCTGATCGGATTGTAGGCAAGGGTACCCAGGCCCCTCGGCTTAAGGAGAAGTACTGCGTGTGCCACCTGGTACGTTATTGAATTGCAAGTAATTGAGAAACGTGCGCCTCTGACGTTCCGTGTCCAACCTCAAAGGCTACCGGTGATATGCTGCGGTCCCAGGTCGCCAAGAAGACTGAGCTCGGAAAGGAGGCCAAGAAGATCATGGACCAAGGTGGTCTTGTCAGCGATGAGATCATGGTCAACATGATCAAGAACGAGCTCGACACAAACAACGAGTGCAAGAACGGGTTCGTTCACCCGTGCCTTATTGAAGTTCATTCAGATTGAAGAGGGAAAAGTGACTGACCGTCGAATGTTTTTAGTTTCATTCTGGATGGCTTCCCTCGTACGGTTGCTCAGGCCGAGCGTCTGGATGACATGCTCGAAGCTCGTAAGCAGAAGCTCCAGCATGCTATTGAGCTGCAGATCGACGATGCCCTCCTGGTCGCCAGAATTACTGGACGTCTCATCCACCCGGCCTCTGGACGGTCGTACCACAAGATCTTCAACCCTCCCAAGGACGATATGAAGGATGATATCACCGGCGAGCCCCTCATTCAGCGTTCCGACGACAACGCCGACACGCTGAAGAAGCGTCTTGCAACTTACCACGCCCAGACAGCCCCTGTCGTCGAATACTACAAGAAGACCGGTATCTGGCGAGGCATTGACGCCAGCCAGGAGCCTGGCCAGGTGTGGAAGAGCTTGCTCGGTGTTTTCCAGAAGTAAATCTAAAAAGGTCATCTGGAAAGTGCCATATGGGTCCATGAGTGTGCGTCATACAGCCCCCGTGACATCCCCTGCCGGGAAGGGGAGGAGTGGCATGTGCGAAGGAAAAGTACTGAGATGATTCCATGTAATCTGCGAGATGTGCGCATCTGCCTTTTGGTGGACTGGAGAGTCCTTTTGGCGTCCGTACATAAAGATACCTTCAGTGGAATTAGAGCGCTATGTATAGTATCTTTTCTTTGGCAACCAAATTTCACTATGTTCAGCCCGATGCCAAATAACTCAGTTTAGGGCCATTTACAGGCGCAGACCCAAGGATATATACATCTCCGCAAACTTAGAGTTGGGTAGGGTAAACGGTGGACTCGATGTTTTCCGGGTAGGTCAATCCACCCTGCCGTCTAACCTCGTCCATGACCTCCATGATGACAATGCTCTCTTCCCAAGGCAGCCCATCGCTCTCGAGCTTTCCATCGCGCAAGCACCGCGCCACCTCGTCGGCCTCCCAGTACATGCCCTTCCCATCCGCCGGGAACGGGCACTGCACGTCCTTGATCTCGCCAAGTCCCTTCTTGGGGATTAGACGGTATCGCTCGGGCCGGAAGGCCGGCCCAAAGACCTGAATCTCGCCCTTTGTCCCTTGGATGCGGATCGAGGGACCAGCGGCGCCCTGCTCATCTGGATCGGTCGCGATCCGCAGACTGGTCATGGCGACGGCCTGCGATTGACCGGGTTGGGCATTGTTAGTTGGGGTGGTGGTCGGGAACGTGAGCAGGATCGTGGTGGCCTCGTCCGCACCCGTCAGGTGGTAGAGAGACATGTGTGTGGAGATGGCCGAAGGAGCTTTGCGCTGCTCCCGGGGGAGAGTGTGGTACATGGTCTGGAAGACCCAGGTCAAAGAGTAGATGCCCACTGCAGCGAACGATGATTAGGACAGCGCCAAATGGAGGGAGTCGGTATAAGGAAGGACGAGGGAACTTACGATCCAGCAAGCAGCCACCAGCAAGGTCCTTGTTCACCATCCGATGCTGCGTGCCCCATGTCTCCTCGACATTCTCCCCGAAGCTGTTGTCGGCAACAACCCGGAGGACTTCGCCAATGGCTCCCTGCTTGATGAGGTCTCGGACCTGCACACTGAGAGGGAAGTAGCGGGTCCATACGGCCTCCATCAGGAAAAGGTTCTTCTTCTTCGCCGTCTCGCACAGGATCTTCGCCTGCGCCGCATTGACGGTGAAAGCCTTCTCGCAGAGCACATTCTTGCCTGCTTCCAGTGCAAGCATCACATTCTGGAAATGGTGCGAGTGCGGCGTCGCGACGTACACCACGTCCACGTTGGCATCGGCTACGAGCTCTTCGTACGAGCCGTATGCAGCGCAAGGCGCCGGGATGCCAATTTCAGCAATAAACTTCTCCGCACGGTCCTTGGCTGAAGAGGAGGCAACGGCAACGACGGTGTGAGAGACGTCAGATGCGTCTCGGAGATTGGGGTCGCGCAGAAGGTCTCGTACGAAGACTAAGCGTCAAGTAAGCATTAGCTGTTATGTTTGTCTCGATTAATCACAATCAATTGGAGGCTTTGGGAAATCGTGGAGACATACTATCTGCAATCCAGCCCGTGGCTATATTTTATTTGGATATTGTCAGCTTAGAATACCTCTGGGGGTGTACCAGGGAAGGATGGAAAACATACCCATAATACCCCACCGAATGTTGTACGGAGCCATGGTGACGTCGGAGAATAAACAGAGGCAGTAGAACTATACAGCAGAGAAGGATAGAGTCAAACTAAGATAGAGACTCGGGAGCACGAACACGAATTGTAACTATAAGGACACTCAGGTTCATCTGGCCTCTGCCCCAACTGTGCTTATCAATAATAATCGGGAGCCTTCCTCGGAGCAGACGCCGAGCGGGGCATTTGCAACGGGTTTCATTATCCAGCTTCAACCAGGATTACAAGGGGAAGATAAGCTGTGTGGTACAAGATTCAGCTGCCTTTCTTGGATTAGCTACTGGTTTATAGAATGTTCTATGAAGAAGTGTCTGTAATACATGTACGGCAATGCTCGCAGATAGTCAATAATGCCCCCATCCTCAAAATAGTGCGGGGTCTCGATGCAGTACAGCCGCCGGCTAAATGCAACCACCAAAGTGTACAATAATGTCAACTCCAACGCATGCATGTCCTCCCGGTCCCCAAAGCGAAAAGCAGGGAAATTGACCGCAAAAGAAGTACCATTTTCACACAGGCTCCGTCTTAACTCGAACATTTGACCCGGGAGAGTCAGTGGCCTGTACGGTGGATTAGTTTGATACGTGCAAACTGTCTGCCGTCGTGGATCGGACATACCTCTGCCTTTCTCTTACCCAACACGGAATCCGGAGTTCCCGTCCGTGCCGAAGGCGTGCCCCGACCTGCAGCCGGAGTTGTCCCGTCCTTCGTTACTTCCGCATAACAGCTAGCGTGGTATATCCGGTTCCCAACCTTGACGGCATCCTCCCATATCCAGTCTTGGACTTCCTCTGACCATGTCGACTCAAACTTCTCTTGACAAATAGGACAGGGCGTATTGCGCAAAGTAGCATCGTTGGGAACCCGGACCCATTGCTTGGGTGGCCCTTTCTTGGTTGAATCAGCCTCAGTACCTGCGCCACCGGCACTTGTAGCTTCTGTCTCTGCAGGACCCTCATCGTCCCCGGCTTCGCGGGATTTTATCCAATCCTGGCCAATTGTTAGGGAAAATCTTTAGGATAAGAATTTTGGACAAAAAGAATTCACTCACCCGTTCGTCAACGTACCAGCTGCGGTTTTGCGCTCGCTTGGCAGCGTCAGCCATCCGTTGGTTGGTCCGAAAGTGCCAGTCCAAATGGCTAGCCTTCTTTTCTTTTCCTTCTTCTGTTGCAAAGAATCGACGGCCACATGTCCCACATCGGTTCGGTCTCGCTTCGTAGAGGCTGGCTATTAGTGCATCTCGAGGTCTGCAACCCATTAGATTACGAAACAGCAGCGGACATTACAAAGTGCAACTTACATTTTAATTGATGCCGTGTTCATTTGCACGTTGATATTGATACTCGAGGAATTAGGAGCCTGAGGCATAGTAGGCACTGGAGTTGTGAATCGCACTTGACCAGGTACAATAAACGGAAAGGCAGAGGCAAGATTGGATGGTAGAGCAGTGGAAGTGGCAGGAGGTGCCGAAGCGGGAGGCAAGAGGCCGCGGGCTCGTAGAGCTGCAATTAATGGGTTCTCAGTTGCCGGCATGGCAGCCGGTTGTGGTGTGGCGCTGGGTATTGGCATCTGCGGTAGGATACTGTGGACTTGAGGTGGTGGTGTGGGTTGCTGGCGTGCAGCAGTTGCTTTGATAAGCTCAGCTAGTGTTCCGGGGTTGAGGAGCTGCTGAAGAGGCTGTGAAAGGGTCTGAGTTGGAGGAGTGGCCATGCTTGGTGTTGGTATAACTGGAATTGTTGGCGGAACGCTTTGGGGAACTGAAAGAGCAGACTTTGGTGTGAGTGCAGAGACCTGGTCACGGACCAGCTTCAGCTGGTCCTGCGTGAGCTCTTGACGCTGGAGGATGCCTTGCAAGTCTAATAAAGCTTTGAGACGCTGTTGCACAGAAGGGTCAAGAGGGTTATTGGCGAAATCGCTTCGGGCAGCTGCAATCAACGCATCGATATCGCGATTCAATGCCGCGAGATCCACTTCCGAGCGCTGCGGAGGTTGAGGGGTCGGAGTGGACCGAGGGTCCAACTGTCTATCCGTTAGATATGACAAAGCATTCAAGACGATCATTTTGTGACTAGCATGGATCTTACAGCGGCGTTATAACTTTGCGTGTGGCCATTTCGGACCTGATGCGCCTGTCCATTCTGACTCGTGGAAGGCGCGAGCCGAGCCGCAGTCTGGTTGAGCGTAGTGTTGTTCGTCCAGCCATGAGGAGGAGTGCCCACCCGGCCGCGGCTGAGTATATCTTGCTGGCTCCTAGCCTGCTGTTGCTGTAGAGCCGCGGTTCTCGCCTTGATCAAAGCGCTTTCAATGCTGCGTGTAACTTCCGGAGGGAAGACGGGTCTTGTATCTAGTGACCCGGGAACAGGTTCCTTCCATGTCTTGAGCATTTCGTCCAGCTTCTTGCGGGTCTGCGAGTCCACCAACGTGTAGGCATTCATGAAAGTCTGATACATATTGCGACCCAGGAAAAGCGTGTAGGGAGTTCCCACATTCTTCACAATGGAGTCGACTACATACAAGGCTGGAAGCTTCTGAGCTGGCGGTGTCTACAGCACACGATTAGAAGTGGTTCAACCGATCAAACTTACAATCAACAGAGTGCCGAGCGAGATACAAAAGCCAGGGACCAATGCATGAGAGTGAGAAACAACAAAGATAGCACCTACTGTTCTAATGTGGTTCTCCAAAACTCGGGAGATGGCCATGGCATGTTCCGTATTCTCTTTGGCTATGACGGTCAAGTTGCTGATCTGGAACCTGTCGTTCGTGGTTAGATCCTCCAAGGAGTTCTTGTAATCCTCAGCGACCTCATCAGAGGCGAGCCCGGACGACATGACGGGCTAGTACGCTGTGAGATAACGGTGTTCGTGGGCAAGGACAGGACGAAGGCGTGGGAGAAGGGAACAAAGGAAACGGTCAATTGAATGTAGCAACACTCGGGGATATTGGAATGTTTCCTTTCCCTCCTTCTGTCTGTTTGTATTTTGTCTTTCTCTCTTTTTGTTCTTGTCTGCTTCTCTTCTTTCTTTTCTTCTGAAGTAGTGACGTTCTTTTTTTCTGGTTCCTTTTCGCGCAGTGTGTTCTTTTTCCTCTTTGTTCCGTCTCTTTTTCTTGTGTTTCTCAACTTGGTTTCTTATGATGATAGGTTTCTTATTCTCTCCTCCTGTGTTTTTCCAGAACAGTGATCTCCTGAAAGAGCAAGAGATGGAAGAAAAGTCGAAACTTGTAAATGCTTGCTAGCTATCTTGGCGAGACTTTGGAGATAACAACGAGACGAAGCAGGCGCCAGTCTTCAACCTAAACCACAGAGACACCCACGACTATCCTTCTATGCCCACTATAAGAAGATACCTCGTAAATTATCTCGCCTGATTGACCCTTCTAGGAGTGTTAACCAGCAAAGGAACGCAAATGGCACGAAGATGATGGCGAGGGAATCGGAGGGTGGTTCCCACGCTTGGAACAAAGTACGGAGAACGCAACACCTTCAGGACCAACACAACGGCAGAGATGAATTCGAGGTAGAATCGAAGAGAAAAATTTGCGAGAGATCTCTGGAAAAGAGCCAAAAGAGAAAAGAGCCAGAAGGGAAAGGGAAGAGAGAGGTTAAACGATTATGAGGTATTATTATTGAGGAGGAGGAAGTGAAGTGAAGATTGAAGAATGACCGAGGGCCGCCAAGACTCTGGCTGGTGTCTGGCTTAGTCACCGTTCCCAATGACGCAGTGCTACTGTGCCATACCATACTACTACCACATTGAGATGAGGCGGATATCCCTACCTTACGACTTCATCTTCAAGATAAAACACTGTGAACGCTGAACCTCTGTGTATAAACATAGTACTTCTTCAAAGTGGTTTTATCACTTCCAAACATACTTGCATAACAATGAAACTATCATCTGCCTTCATCTTCGGATTTCTTCCTCTGGCTCTAGCCAAGTCGATTCTGGTTACTTACCCTCAGGACACCCCGGACTCGGTCATCAAGGACGCGCAGAATTCCATCGTGCAAAGCGTATGTCGTGCTTCTGAAGTTGTAGACTTTATATATTCATGATTTACTGATGTACTCTTCGATCCAGGGTGGTAGAATCACTCATGAGTACCGTAAGTGCTGCCATTCCGGTATTGAACATGGTTCATTTATTCGGAGTACTGATATATCTCTCTACCTTTAGAATTGATCAAGTAACCTCTCCCTTTCCTAACTTTCAGGAATCGCCTCTGACATCGTATCAGGGGATTCTCTGCGGAGGCTCCAGACGCTGCCATTCAGAGTCTTTCGACACAATCCACCAAGTATAAGCCGACTATCGAGGGAGATCAGGTGGTCTCGATCTATGGTGATAAAGATTGCGACAGCAGTTAATATCAGCCATGAGGCAGTCATCGCCTTCTGAATGATAGGGAACCCCAACCTGCTCATGATTAACGATTTCTGGAACACCTCTCACTGATTCTGCGCTTGAATATCTGGATAATGAATTGATCCTATCTGCTGTCTTTTCTCTCTACTGTATTCTAGCATTGTTATCCATAATGATTTATTTCCCATCTGTATCATTCTGTATCGTTCTCACGGAAGAAAGGAAATACTCTAGAGACAGAAAACAAAGACATTATTTGCAATATCCTTTGTCCATCAGAATAATTCTGTGCTGATTCTGCGACATCATAAGAATAGATAAAGACGATCTCTCGACTCCGGCCAAACAGAGGCGCGCGTGGAGCCCGCTGTGAAACTTCCCCCGAAGTCGCGAGGCTCAGGAGAGACAACAGCCGAATCTGACAACTATTTAAGCAGTTTTTCAGTCCTGCATTGCTTTTAAAGAGATGAAATTATTGCTGCAACCCTACCGACAGTTATCACCACCCCTCCCATCATTCAGCTCCTACACATTCCTGAGATTCTCAAGCCCCGACGCATCCCCCCCCTCCCAACATGGCGTCGGAACACACGATCACTCAGGCCCTTTTAGAATGGATCAACAGTTTTTCTCTCGGTAAAACGCTACGATCTACTGAGGAATTAAGCGATGGCACGATACTTTGGGAAATTCTGCAGGATATTGACCCTCAGTACTTTCTCAACGAATTGCCCGAGCGGAATACGTCCGATCACTGGGTTGCGAAACTGGCCAACCTGAAACATGTCCACAAGCATCTGACCGGTTATCTGCGAATGCAAACCGGCAGCCTGCCTTCTGGCTTGGACCCGTCTCCGGATCTTCAAGCTATTGCGGAAAAGAACTCGGTGAAGGAAACCAACAAGCTCCTGAAACTTCTCCTGATAGCCGTCATTCGCTCGCCAAACCCAGAGAGATTCGTCAACCAAATCCAGGATTTGAGTCTACAGGCGCAGGAAGGGCTCAAGATCGCAATCGAGGAGTCGAACGGGGAATTGGTCTCAACTGATGTCGAGGACGAAACCAACGAAGACACCAAGAAACAGGACCTTCCGGTCGATCTCGAGCTACAATTCGAAGAAAGAGTGGGAAAGGTGATCGCGGAGAACGATCGCTTGACGCATGAAAAGAAGGAGTTGGAGAAAGCTCTGGAAGATCTACACAACCGCCTGGCGCGCCTCCAGGAAAACAATGACACTCTGCAGAGCCGTCTTGCTTCAACGGAGGATCGCTTGGTGACACTGAAGTCCGGGAAAGGCGACATCGGGGTCAGTGCAAAGGCTCTGGAATCAAAGACGCGTCAGCAGGAGGATTTGATCGCATCCCAGGAGGAGAGAATCGCCGCAGCGCAGGATGAGATTGACAGCTTGCGCATGACAGTGGAGTCACTACATATCAAGAATCAGCGCTTCCAGAAATTACAAGACGACTATGATGAGCTCAAGACCGAAAGGGATCAGCTTGCGCGAAAAGCCAATGCAGCGGAAAAGTACCGCCAGAAGCTACAGGCCAGTCAGGATTTTGAGAAAGAAAACCAGAGTCTGAAGAACCAGATTAAAGACCTCCAGCAGCAATTAAAAGACGCGGACTCGCAGCAGAGATGGTCAGCGGAGCGTGAAGTGGAACTTGAGGAATATCGCAGAGTCCTTCCACGCATCGAGCAGGAATGCAGCGAGATTCAGAACCTGAAAAAGCAGCTTGAGTTCAACAATCATGCTCTTACGGAACGCCTCAGTAGTGCCGAAGAACAGCGCGAGAGAGACGATGCGCTAATTAGTGAACTGAGAGAACGGATCCGCGAGCTTGAGGGCTCGCCCGGAAGTCCATCGCTCACTCCAGGCACCGAGACACCAAAGCGAGGCACATTACAGGAAGACTTTGAGGGCATGGGTATCCAGGAATCGCAACTGTCTGTGCTTCCCACTATATTCGAAGAGGCTGAGCTGACCGACAGTAGTAAAGCGGAAAATGACGAGCTGCGCAAGGAGGTTGAGTCGCTAAAGGAACAGCCCTCTGTAAGTTGGCTAGAGGAGGAATTAGGAAAGTTCGCTGCGTACGATGCTGACGACGATTCCCAGGTCGGTTCCCAATTTGAGGGATTCTCCGAGAATTTCTCACATGTTCATCGGCTCGCTCAGTCCAATTCGTCACAAGGGTATGTGATTGAACCTCTTTTCTCACCACGTACTCACAGAAAGTTCAGTGACGAGTATTGGAAACTATACGACCACTACACCCAAGCACTTGGAAAGCTTGCCGACGCCCAAGATTCGCTCGAAATTACCAAGAGGGCCCTGACAGACGCCCTGGCTGAGGGTGAGTTATTCATCTACTCTAAATACAGAACGTCTCGTCAGTCCGCTTACGAAACTGCAGTTGGACTTGCCGGCAAGGAGAAAGTAGACATGATTCACGAAGTCAAGGAGAGCAATTCCGCCGAAGTGGCCAAACTTCGTGCTGAATGGGATGAGTATCTGCATAGGATACATCTGCTCGAAGCTGAGCTTGATGCTAGTCAAGAATTGGTCCGAGAAGTGTGTGCTGAACGAGATGAGCTGCGCAGCTTGTTCGACAAAAAGCAAGTTGAAATGCACGCGGAGGATCAGGAAATGTCCAACGAGATGAAGAGGCTGCTGGCGGAATTGATGGCCCAGGAGAACGGTGATTCTGCAGATGCTTCTCAGAAATCTGGTCCCGAGCTCGCCAAAGAAGTCGCTGAACTGATTGAGAAGTATCTTGAGAAGCTTGCGAAGCGCGCAGAGGTCAGTGGATTCCCTCCAGTTTCTTCCAGTTGCGCTGGATCTACACATTCTGGAAAAGTCTTCTCGGAGAGTTCATTTACCGCTGCTGGAAATGCTGGGTTGCGCACTCAGCCACGGCGCGTACCTGAATTCGAGGCAAAGCATACCATCACGGAAAAACCTACGGAGCCACTCAAGCGAGATGTACAACCATCGCGCTTCAAAAGCTTGATGTCAAGATTCAAGCGCTCCTAAGTCGCCCGGCCGCTGCATTCTCTGGCATATTTACACTTAAAGCTGACTGATGCGATCTGTGATTAGTATATTCACCATCAAAACGAGCACATTAAATTCCTGCAAGAGCGCATCAAGCATTTCGAAGAAGACGATGCCGTTGATGGTATTAGCAAGGAACGCGAGGTAAGCGATAATCCTTTCTTTCGTTGTTCTTGCCGCGACTCGACACGTTAAAGATAGCCGGCTGTCCTGCTTCTCTCTGTCATCCTCCTCTACTGACAGGCTCGTCCGTCGTCCAGCTCGAACTTCAGAAGATCATCGACAAACAGGCACGCGAATTGACTCTTATGAGCTCTGCTTGGTACGATCTCCAGGGCCGATTACAAGGCAACAATATCACAGTGTCGAGATTCCGTAACGGAGCCAACATAAGCGAATTCCAGAAAGGCTGGTTGGGGAAACAAAGAAGTCTGGTAGCAGGTCGCTAGAATCACTTTGTCTTGTAAGTTAGAGAGTTGGTTTTTTCATTGTCTTTCGCTTGCTCTTTGACTCCCGTCACCTTCCTTATTTCCTGTTAAGCCAAGACTATATAGAGACACAGTGTTAGACACGCACATACGATATTGCTTGATACCCAGTCCCCGGTTAAATATTAATATCTCAGACCCAAATCTACAAATGAGATCACAGTCATATGATTCCTATATTTCGAGCGCCTGGATCGTGCTGTATGTTACAGAAAAGAGACCAAAAAATATACATCTTTATCTTGTACAGAATCATGATGGGCGGGTCAATAGACTCTTCAGTGTATCAAACCCATTGCCTGGGATGTCTCAGAACCTCCATCATCTCTTTTTCGGCTGCCTTATCCCGAGTCAGAAGCTCTTCCTCTTCCGACACGGGACCGTCGGTACGCGTTCCGGATACCGGGTCCATATATGCCCACGATGCAGTGCGAGGCAAGCTCATCAAAATACTTTCGACACGAGCGTTGGGTGTGCGTAAACCAAAGCTTGTTCCGCGGTCATAGACAAGATTAAATTCGACATAGCGGCCACGCCGGAGCTGTTGCCATTCCTTCTGAGCGGGAGTGAAGGGCATGTCCTTGCGCTTTTCGATGATAGGGACGTAGGAGGGTAGGAATGATGCGAGAGCATCGGAAACGAATGAGAAGAGAGTCTCTTGAGGGTTCTGGGAAGAAGTAGAAGAGGATTCAAGGAAACTGGCGTCAAGGTCATCAAAGAAGATACCACCAACACCACGAGCCTCGCCGCGATGAGGTATGTGGAAGTATTTGTCACACCATGCTTTGAATTTGGGGTAGTATGTCGCATCATGTCTATCGCAGGCGTCCTTGATGGTCTGATGGAAGTGCTTGACGTCTTCAGGGAAAAGGTATGATGGTGTCAAATCCGTGCCGCCGCCAAACCACCAGTTTTTCTCTCCATGGATAGGGTCCTTTGGATCTGAGGTCTCGAAATATCTGTAGTTCAGGTGCACTGTCGGAGCCATGGGGTTGTGGGGGTGCAGAACCAGTGAGAGACCAGCAGCAAAGAAGCTTAGAGAGTCAACGTCCGCGCCGACAAATGACTTGTGATCCGCTCGCATCTTCTCGATGGCGGGTCGAGGTAATTCACCATAGACGATGGAAACATTGACACCGGCTTTCTCAAAGACATTTCCGTCCTGCAAGACACATGAAATACCACCTCCGCCGTTAGGACGTGTCCACGTATCAGTCTTGAACATCTTCCCGTCTATCCTGCTGAGCTCATCCACAATCTTCTTCTGATGGTCTTTGATCAATTTCTCCATTCGCAGACGCATAGGTGAGTTCTCGCCAATTGTCGACTGTTTTTTTAGGGTTTCATCGAGCTCCACGATGGACGGTGAGTCGAGATCTGTCACTTCGCCGGTCATCTGCCAAGTCATACTTAGACCATGCTATCGAATGGGGTGTTCACTAGATGATTGCGCGTACCATTGAATATATTAAGGCTCCTATGAAGGGTACACCGATTGCCAGCCGAAGATAGGGCCTCCACACCGTAAACTGCTGCGGCTCTCGAGGCTTCTGCTCAGACGAATAACAACGATGCGCTCCCCGCAACGTACGAGTGGGATTGCGACAGGTTCGAGATGAGAATTGGCAGAGTGACCTCCGCAGAGGCATATATGGTCGCGGTAAAGCCATGGTTAAGAGATATGCAGGTGAGGAGTCAATTGGCTGATATCCTAGGATCAGATGATGTTTCAGAGGCTACCGGAGCTCTGTGGGAGACGAAATGTTGTCCGAGGGGCTCAGCCCACCGTGTAGGAGAGAAGTAGTCAATCTACCTCCAGGAACAGTTGATATGGGACCACCGTTGTCATGATACTCGGAAAAGAACGCTTAAGTAGTCTTAACTACTCCGTACCTCACAGTTTGTGCCATTTGCATTGATTGCCGTGTTTGCTTCCCAATAGTAAGGCGGTAAGTAATCCTCTATGAATGAAGCTGCCTTGTTGCCTGAGCTTGATTCTTCAAACCCATAAAGTTTGATTTCTACTTCATCTGCTTGGCCAATGAGTCAACAAATGGGATCAAGATGGAAATGATCATGCTGTTCGCTGCAGAGCGTTTGAAAGGGAGTGCAGAAACAAGGGCTTCTAAGTTGCTAACTTGCCGCGGATCTAAGTGGCCGAAGCTCAAGCTAGTCTCCGGATGAGGTCCCGATAAGGATCATATCGTCACACTGTCTCTTAGAGCTTATCAAGATGGTCACATCCTCAGAAAAGGAGTCATAAGGCCCCGTAGTAGTTAAATAGGTATTATTCAATCTTACATAGCTTGAGTATCACAGGATATTCTAGAGATAAAATAGCACAAATTCAGGATAATCAAAGCACCTGACTCATTGAGCGGGGTTCCTTTGACCGCCTACCACCCCGTGATTCGCACGTCGACACTTATCAGGTGTATGATACACTGATAATACCATATAATACGCGGGGCTACTTGCATTGTGAGTTCCACCTGTGTTTCGTTCTGTCATCTTGTGACTTGTGACTGTGTCTGCCTACAAGGGTCGCCTCTGGCTGGCTATTACTTACTGCTGACCTATCTCACCTGTCTATCAGTCTCCCTCCATCTTCGTCATCCTCCATCTTCACCTCTTCCATCATCCTATCCTAACTCTGCCTGCTATTCATCTTCAACAGCGAGATAATCTCACCCAATCTCTAATCTCATCACCGTCTTTCGATCTCCACAACCTTCGACCTCGCCTTATCCCGTTATCCGCCCTTATCTATCAAGATGCGGTCGAAGTTCAAGGACGAGCACCCTTTCGAGAAGCGCAAGGCAGAGGCTGAGCGTATTCGCCAGAAGTACGCAGACCGTATTCCGGTATGCTCATCGCCCCTTGGTTTTTGGGAGAGGAAGTCATGAAGAATCACATCTTCGAGTTGCAAGATTCACTCTCACCGCTTGTTCGGGTACTAACTAAGCTACCTCTTCTAAAGGTTATCTGCGAGAAAGTCGAGAAGTCGGACATTGCTACTATCGACAAGAAGAAGTACCTAGTGCCTGCGGACCTTACTGTTGGCCAGTTCGTCTATGTCATTCGTAAGCGCATCAAGCTTTCTCCGGAGAAGGCCATCTTCATCTTCGTCGATGAGGTCCTACCACCGACCGCCGCACTCATGAGCAGTATCTATGAAGAACACAAGGATGAGGATGGCTTCCTGTACATCACGTACGTTTATTCCCCGTCTTTCGTCCCTCAAGACATGTATTAACTTTGTCTCTTTAGATACTCTGGCGAGAACACTTTCGGCGACTGCTGAGTATCGGTGGGCCCTTCTTAGCAAATGTAATTCTCCGCACCGTCAAGGTGTCCAATTCATGGATCTACGTTTCGACTTCGTCATGAAGTCAGATGATCCATGATGAGATAGATGGACTGCTCGGGCTTTGCGGTGGTGTCTCTCATGTACGCAGGCGTTATATCGGGGTTGCAACGATTTTTTTTTCCTTTTCCCCCTCGGACTTGATTGGCGAACTTATTATGGGTTTGATGGCTTCTGGTGAATAAATTATTCCATGATCTTGGTTTGAATGCACTCATTCTATTCATGAAGAAGTTCCAAGTGGTTACTCCCTCAGCTGAGACCTTTCTCGGCCTTGGTTCACATTAGTCTTCCAGCATCATCAAGCAGCTTTGTGTGATTTCATGTCGTACTTATTTTAAGCCCTATGACCGAAGGCCGTTCATGACATCTGCCTTGATTGTCTGTAAAGGGAGACTGCTAGTCTGCCAGGGCTGAGGACGTCTGTGTGATTTTATGTCCCATGAGACACGGAGATAATCTCTAATTATCCGCAATCGAGCCTCAGAACCTAATCTAACTGCAGATATATCTCATCAACTACGAAGCCACTGAATAGAAGATACTAATGTACGGAGTACGGACTAGTCCAATCTCCCAGTCCGATCTCGCCCCGGATGCTCAGTCCCATTTGGGATTAGCGTCAGATATCTGCTTTCCGCTCGGAGAAGCAGAAGAAGAAGAGCGCAAGTGATGGACTGATTTGCTTCATCTCTCTATATTTTCTCCTCGTACGGTGTTCTGTGTTTCCTTCCTATACTTCTTTTATAATTGGTTCTGCTGCCCGATTGCCAGTAATCAGTTTAATCTTGTTTTCATTCTCGCGGACCTTCTGTTTTGTTTCCGCTCTTTTTTTTCTCGAATCTCTTCGGAAGTTTTCCAGCAACAACTAAAAGCAAAATGTCTCCTGCCATCATTCAAGCCGGTGCTGGCTCTGCCTCCAAGGATGTCAAGAGAGAATCCGCGACTGCTCGTCTGCTGGGCTCAGGTATGTGCGCTCAAGCTGGGAATCCATGACCAATGACTTACTTCCCAATCACAGGAACCGCCGGTATTGCCGAATTGATGGTTTTCCATCCCGTACGATCTCCCTCTAGCAAGAAGCCAGTCGGTCATTGACAATCGAACTAATTCGAAACTCAGGTTGATACCATTGCGAAGCGATTGATGAGCAATCAGACACGGGTGAGTGACCGGCTTGTTGCGACTGCGGGCAGGTTTGTGCGGAGTGGCTGACGGATACCATTACCAGATCGCATCCACCGAGGTCTTGAAGCAGGTCGTCTTCAAGGACTATGCGACTGCTCCTATCGGACGCAAATTCACCTCCCTCTTCCCCGGTCTGGGCTACGCTGCTGGATACAAGGTGAGTACAGATCCGAGCTTGCGGGATTCGAGTGTCAATGAGCTGACAGTACTCGAAGGTTCTGCAACGAATTTACAAATATGGTGGTCAGCCTTTCGTTCGGGACTATCTTGCCAAGCATCACGGCTCCGACTTCGATAGGGCTTTCGGAAAGGGAACTGGCAAGGCCATCATGCATGCTACTGCTGGAAGGTCTGTCTTTCTATGGGCACTGGGGGCCTATATGTGCAGCTTTCGCTGATCTACAATAGTTTGATCGGTATCGGAGAAATCGTCCTTCTTCCCCTTGACGTTCTGAAGATCAAACGTCAGACGAATCCCGAGGCCTTCCGTGGACGTGGCCTCTTCAAGATCATCTCCGATGAGGGTATGGGACTCTACCGTGGCGCTGGCTGGACTGCAGCTCGTAACGCCCCTGGATCTTTTGCGGTATGTTCCTCGCAACTAGGCTAGAACAATTTTGTATGTACAGAGGGCTAACCGCAGCATACAGCTCTTCGGTGGTTCCGCTTTCGCAAAGGAGTACCTCTATAGCCTGAAGGACTACAACAAGGCCACATGGGGCCAGAACTTTGTGGCGTCCATCTGCGGTGCTAGTGCGTCCCTGGTCGTATCTGCTCCTTTGGACGTCATCAAGACTCGTATCCAGAACCGCAACTTTGAGAATCCCGAGTCTGGCTTCCGAATTGTGTCCAACATGATGAAGAACGAGGGATTCACCAGCTTTTTCAAGGGCCTGACGCCTAAGCTACTGATGACCGGGCCCAAGCTCGTTTTCAGCTTCTGGCTGGCCCAGACCTTGATCCCTGCATTCAGTCAGGTCGTCTAAATGTACAGATGATTGTATTATTCTCAGCCTATAATTTTTGTTGTTCATCTTTCTTCAAGGGCTTTCCAGTGTGATGATAAAGCATTCAGTGTCAGGTCGTTCTGTTTTGATAGATTTGCTACGGGTCATTGGGTAATCAAAAGAAAAAACTCCACTTAATTTTAAGTCTTGAGCGATTTTAGACATCTGTACAGGTATTCGATTTTGCGATGTACACTCATACATTTCAGTAGGTACAAATGTATGAACTTGTAAGGGAAATTTGGATGTAGGCCTCCACGTGCCACGTGACCTATATCGGGATAAACCAAGCTACAACCATAGACAGCTACAGCTTCACCGGATGAGATACGGTGTTCCACGTTGATACCTTGACCTTCAGCGACCAGCCTGCCAACACCGAGTGCTACATCAACGTCAAAGCAAGTCCATCACTATGCCGATCTACCTGATCTCCAAGTATGTACGTCCTGTCCGATCCGCCAAACGTCGGAACCCGAGCAACGAATAACCCACTGCCTCGCACGCCGACACCGACATTGAGACACTAACAACCCTCAGATTTGCAGACCCCATCTTCGCCTTTACGATTGGTACCTCTGCGGCGCTGATTCGGATCCGTCGCGAGGAACGAGAGAAACATCCTGAGCGGGACGGGGAGATCGGGTTTGGGACCATTGCGAAGACGGGGGCGGATCGAGTCCGGAGATGGTGGGCAGGTGATTTTGAGGGCTTATAATGTCGGTGCTTTTCTCTCTGCCTGATGGATGTGGGAGCGGACGATTTGATATGAGATGAGTTTGCGCATGATACCCGTACACTAGACTACGCTACGATACTTGACTATGTCCGGGGACAACTGATGTTGAAGTTGTCATCCCTTACAGAGGAACTTCTCCACCCGGTCCAAGCACAGCCTTTACCTAAGGGATAATATATGAATCTGTTGAACTACTGAATGGAATACGGACTTGGAAAGGCCAGGACTGTTAATCTGATTAGGAGATTGAAGACACAATGATGAAACGCATCTTTCCCCGAATCACTTCAGCCACCCGACCGATACAAGCATGTAGATCCCCCGGATGTCCTTTGGTAGTGAGATCCTTTTTGGCAGAGTTAGCATGTCGATCTCGCAATATGCCCCTTTGACTTCTTATGTTGGTAAAGTTGGACAGAAATTTGAAGGAAATATCGCAAGTGTCACAGTTATAACCATTTCCATTTTCTTTGCATGCCGTTTGCTCTTATTATTGATGCGAAGTGATGCTGCGTCTCGGCAGGAGACGTCGCACACAGCACAGTGGTACTGCTTTGATAATATGGCATTTTGCTGTCGAGCTCGTGTCGCTGGTTTCTGCTTTTGATTGTTGCGGTTGTTTCGAGCCCTGAACTCTGGGGTTGGGTTTTCTCGTAAAGCTTTCTGGTATCGCTGCTGATATAACGCATCCCTTGCTTTTATGTCGGCGATAATCTTCTCCCATTGCTCTGGGGTATAGTCCTCATTTGCCCGGATCACATCCATGGAGAGGACCCGGGCAACCAGAGAGCCTCATCTTGGAGGGCAGCAGCGCGTTGAGACTGCCAAGATCGTCATTGCATTCTCCGGATTATTGACTGTGTCTGATTTGAGAACTCATTCAAGATCAGGAAATGAAATGTAAAGGGTCTCCCATGACTGCGCAATGGCCTTCTCCTAAACTACTTATTTAGAAAGTCGTTGACTATACTGGGGATAGAAACTAACCTAGTCTTAATTGTGCTCGCCGCACCAGTCTGTCCAAGATGTCATAGCTTTAGAGCTGGTATTGGCCCCAACTCATCAAGAAAGTTGGATTAAAACCGACATAGACCCCCCACGCATCCTTTGGTATGGCAGGAGTGATAGCCAGTAACTGATTGACACCAGGTGGGACAGGAGAATGAAGCATCGGTAATAGGGCATTGCAGAATGTGACATTGCTGGAGGTGTAAACTTCGGAAAGCTTTTCTTGGGAGGAAAGGACAGCTTCAAATCGTGGATTGATCCAACTCGTTGATCGGACAAGGATATTCCAGCAGAGTGTCTGAACCAGGTTATGGAGCTCGGTGGTATTGGGAGCTGACTCTTCCACGGACTCGGTAGCCATGTTGCCATGGCATCCCTTTGATAATAAGGGTACCTTTGTCGCTATATGAAAAGCAACTGGTCTTAGTGACTCGTGACCTTTCCACAGTCAACTTCGAGTATATCTCTTTCGGGACACCTGTATACACCAGGTTCTGGTCGCGGGCAATATCGCGCTGCAACGCTTCTCGTCGAGACTCTATGGTCTTCTGCGAGCTCAGGCTGATAGTAAATGGCTGGCTCGACTAGGTGGCGAAGGCGCTTCCCTGGCGAAGGAAGAGGAAAACCAGAATCGGGGGGCCAAGCGACATCATATGTACCGGAGTACCACAGTGTGGTTTTGGTTGTGTTTTTGGCAAGAGCCAAAATGGAAAGGGCGACAAGAGACCAGAAGGGAAGGAGTGACCAGAAGGGAAAGAGTGTCGCAGGTAACGCCCATGGATATACCGATGAATCGTTATTTTAACAGGGCCCTTCCCGCATGGTTGCAAGGACTGCAGTAGTGGGCGCGAAACACCCGCTGAAATCTCCACCCGGGAGTGTTGCGAGCGTGCTCAGGTTGATACTACCATCACTGTTGATGATCTCACCCGTATCCTGCAATTCCAGGTATGCTTTGCCCCTGTACAGAGATATGTGGTTGCCCAGGATATCAGCATCAGTCCACATCTATCAAGAAATGATTGTTTGTCTTGTCACATTCAGGCCATGAAGCAAGGAAGCCGCATAATGGGCAAGAATCCATACCAACTTGCTCAAAAGGGTAACATACCCAATGAGCATGATGATGATGATGATGTTGATTGAGAGGAGAGAGAGAGAAGCGAACCTCCATCAGTCTATGAGCATACTTATACTACAGAGCAACATGGCTTGATCTATGGAGCTATTCACTAATTGAATGAAGCTCTTTAATCTTCACATGTAAAGAAGCTGAAATAAGACACTGCAAGCAACTATTGTGAATAAACCTAGTGGTTAACTAATTAGACATCACCTTTGCATTGCAAACCTATGGCAGGAATATGATAGTGAATCAAATCACTGCCTGAACAGTGAAGTTATCTAGTTTCTAAATCAGGAAGTGCTATAGTGTGTACTTGATGGTGTCATGATAAGTAATAAAAGGAAGAGGAAAGAGTAAGTAGAAGGCACGCTGTGGATGTCATTGGCAGTTCAGTTTTAAGACCACATGCGCCTCTAGAAATTGGCAATCATGAGGTATCTATGTAGATGAGTCTTGCAGCATCTGCCACGAATCCAATGAACTCCAGGTCTCCGAAGGTCTCTTTGTCATTGGAATGTTAAAGGTTTGATGACGTTAGGTTGGAAACCCCGAGTCTCAGCGGACACTGATGTGGAGGACTATGAGCTCTGAGCTTAAAACGCACCCTTGGCGGAGTGAATGCAGCTGAGAAATTTCTCCTTCCACTGGCGTGTGATGTCTGTGACTGAGGCTGGGGCAGGAATATAGAGTCCTCCTCGAGATACCGGGTTTTTTACTGCGTAAACACACCTGGACTGGGGGAAGGTTCTTAGAAGGCCAAGGAGGAACTGCTTGAAAGGGACAGGACGACGTAAAACGAGTACGGGATAGAAGAAAGAGAAGGGTATGTAAGGGAAAGAGAGAGGATTGGCAAATGAATGGGCAAGATATCAGGAAGCGGAGCGGATGTCTGGGAAACAAGGCCGGGTCAGGGCCGGGTCAGGGTTTGGTGAAATACAGTTGAAAAGACCTCTCAAAACAAAGGAAGACAACAAATATCAGTAGGTGTCTCAATGCTTCTGGATGTTTCAGTCCAAGACGAGCCCATCGTCGCTCTATTGCTAATCAAGCTGTACGAACTTCAGCCGTCAATTGATAGCCAATGATCGTAATCAGATACGGTCATAAGAGGAGTTGAACTTCAATTTTGAACAAGATCCCTTGGCTGAACAACCCCAAACTGGGAGCATCCAGCTTAAAAAGTGGCAGTTTTTGGGAGGGTTCAATACCAATGTTCTCCATAGGGTTCTATCTAACTAGGGCTTGGATCTATGGAGAGGAGTGTGTGTAAGAAGAAGAGCGAACTGTGAGATCTCCTTTAGTTACCATGACAACTGAACATCGATCTTGAAAGTAATAATGAGCATCAAATTGGTATACTCCGTACCGTACCTTACTCTGTATCAGAATACCCAATGAGGGTAAGAAGGAAGATCGAGTAGGTTACCGCGTAGAAGCACGTAGGCAGATCTGTTCTTGGCAACCATAGATCTTCTAGAAACTGGAACCATGAAGCTTTTCATGAACTACGGAGATAGTGGCAATCTACAAAATGAGCATCTATACAACATGAAAAGTGTTCTGATAATATTCAATATTTGTAATGAGATTGATTGATTCAGTAGAAAATCTTCTCGTCATCATGATCCGTAGTAAAAGCCTAATAGAGCAGCAGTTCCATGGCAGAGACTGTCAGTTTCCGCGAGTCTCTTTGGTGGGGTATGGATACTTCTCCCCATTTCTTTCATCTACCAGTCTGACGTTCATTAGTGCTGTGTCTGCATCATCATAGGTACCTTATTAATGTGCCACCAGAGTAGAGACGCCACTTGAGAGCGCTAGTTACCTCTGGAAGGAGGACTGCTGTACTGGAGATGGAAGCAAATCACCTTGCCACTATCTCTGTATCTCCAATAGTTCATGAAGCTTCATGGTTCCATTTTCCAGAAGATCTATGGTTGCCAAGCGATTTGGCTATCCTGGACTACCTACATACTTCTTAGGTACAGTAGGTAGCGAATGGTGAATGTAGTAGTATGCGAGACGAGAAAATTAAAATTCAGAAGGATGTTACGTCATCCGGCGACCCCGCCATCCGCCGCCTAAAAGTAAAAGGGAAAAATTAAGAAGCAAAAAGTCTCATGGAATCGTCCTCCACCAGAAGTTTGGAGACCAGATTGCGAGACATTGGAACCCAATCTGTCAAGAAACAGCCCGTAAACTAGCAGAGAGGCCCAGAACAAGACATGAGCATTCTCGAATTAACACCAATCATCGCGACAGATGTAGGGCCCGATCCAGCTAATTTCCCACTTAGAAGCCCGTCGAACCCTATGGATGCTCATCGAAGCTCCCTCCTGCTAGAAGCTTCGCTGGAGCTCAACACACCGCCCTCCACTATATCAATAATATGTTTTCCAATTCCCTGACTCTCCCATTTTCTCTCACACACAGGCTTCTCACTAGAATTACACTCTATCTTCCTGTTGTCTCTCTTCTTGCCCCCTTAGAGACTCAGCTTTGTGTACATTAATCGCCTTTTTCCCAACTCTACCTTCACGAACTACCTACATCCTCTCTCTATCCTAACGAACCCCTCATTTCTCATTCACAATGGCTCCCGCTGTCGGTATTGACTTGGGTACCACCTACTCCTGTGTGGGTGTCTTCAGAGATGACCGCATTGAAATCATTGCCAACGACCAGGGTAACCGTACTACCCCCTCGTTCGTGGCTTTCACCGACACCGAGCGTCTCATCGGTGATGCCGCCAAGAACCAGGTCGCCATGAACCCTCACAACACCGTCTTCGATGCCAAGCGTCTGATCGGTCGTCGGTTCCAAGATGCTGAGGTTCAGTCGGATATGAAGCACTGGCCCTTCAAGGTCATTGAGAAGGGCGGCAAGCCCGTCATCGAGATTGAGTTCAAGGGCGAGACCAAGCAGTTCACTCCTGAAGAGATCTCCTCCATGGTCCTGACCAAGATGCGTGAGACCGCTGAGGCCTACCTCGGTGGCACTGTCAACAACGCTGTCATCACCGTCCCCGCCTACTTCAACGACTCTCAGCGTCAGGCCACCAAGGATGCTGGTCTCATCGCCGGCCTGAACGTCCTCCGTATCATCAACGAGCCTACTGCCGCTGCCATTGCCTACGGTCTTGACAAGAAGGCTGAGGGCGAGCGCAACGTCCTGATCTTTGATCTCGGTGGTGGTACCTTCGATGTTTCCCTTCTGACCATTGAGGAGGGTATCTTCGAGGTCAAGGCTACCGCTGGTGACACTCACCTGGGTGGTGAGGACTTCGACAACCGTCTTGTCAACCATTTCGTAAATGAGTTCAAACGCAAGCACAAGGCAAGCTCTAAAGCCCTTTTCCTCTATTGTCTCTTCGAACTACGCTAACTTGAATGTAGAAAGATTTGACGAGCAATGCTCGCGCTTTGCGCCGTTTGCGCACTGCTTGTGAGCGTGCCAAGCGTACCCTCTCTTCTGCTGCTCAGACCTCCATTGAGATCGACTCTCTCTTCGAGGGTATCGACTTCTACACTTCCATCACCCGTGCCCGTTTCGAGGAGCTCTGCCAGGACCTCTTCCGCTCCACCATGGAGCCTGTTGAGCGTGTCCTGCGCGATGCTAAGATCGACAAGTCCTCCGTTCACGAGATCGTCCTTGTCGGTGGTTCCACCCGTATCCCCAAGATCCAGCGTCTCGTCGCCGACTTCTTCAACAAGGAGGCCAACAAGTCCATCAACCCCGACGAGGCCGTCGCCTACGGTGCCGCCGTCCAGGCTGCTATCCTGTCTGGTGACACCTCTTCCAAGTCCACCAACGAGATCCTGCTGCTCGACGTTGCTCCCCTCTCTCTCGGTATCGAGACCGCTGGTGGTGTCATGACCCCTCTGATCAAGCGTAACACTACCATCCCCACCAAGAAGTCGGAGACCTTCTCCACCTACTCCGACAACCAGCCCGGTGTGCTCATCCAGGTCTACGAGGGTGAGCGTGCTCGTACCAAGGACAACAACCTCCTTGGTAAGTTCGAGCTTACCGGCATTCCTCCCGCCCCCCGTGGTGTTCCCCAGATTGAGGTCACCTTCGATGTCGATGCCAACGGTATCATGAACGTCTCTGCCGTCGAGAAGGGTACCGGCAAGACCAACAAGATCACCATCACCAACGACAAGGGCCGTCTTTCCAAGGAGGACATCGAGCGCATGCTGGCTGATGCCGAGAAGTACAAGGAGGAGGATGAGGCCGAGGCTGCCCGTATCCAGGCCAAGAACGGTCTCGAGTCCTACGCCTACTCCCTCAAGAACACCATCAGCGAGGGCAAGCTCAACATCAGCGATGCCGACAAGGAGAAGGTCTCCAGCAAGGTCGAGGAGATCATCAGCTGGCTCGACAACAACCAGACCGCCACCAAGGACGAGTACGAGTCCCAGCAGAAGGAGCTTGAGAGGTATGTTACATCTATGTCCCTCTAGTTTTTATCTTGAGTGTATGCTAACGTTTACTCCAGTGTTGCCAACCCCATCATCTCCGCTGCTTACGGTGGTGCCGCTGGTGCCGCCCCTGGCGGTGCCGCCCCCGGTGGTGCTACCCGCACTGCTGACGAGGTCGAGGAGCGCCCTGAGGAGCTTGACTAAACGTCTCGCTCAGCGATGTTTCTTTCCTTTCTTCTCTTTTGCCTTGTGATATCTGGACAGGCAATAATGGGTTTTGCTTTTCCTTTCATGTGTTGTTTTACGAATTTACGGGATGCTTTTCTTTTGCGACGACTGCATAGATTCTAGTTTGTTTCCATGCATGATGGGCTGTTATACTTTGGTGGGAAAAGTCCTAACTAATGAGCAATGGAATCTTATCAAAACCTTGTTTCCCTGTAAGTCTGCACCAGTGTTTTGACACCAGTGCTGCATAGCCGCGCCATACGCACCGTAACCACCATTTACACTGTAAGCACCAATTTTGAACAAAGTCATATTTTTAAGGTATTCCCAACATATATCTATCTAAAAAAATCATCATTCTCATCTGCTGCCTCTGCTGATTCATTTAACACCTTATTCTCTTGTATAGGCGCTGGTCGTGGCTTCTTACCATGCACCTTCTCCCACTGCCTTTATAACCTCTTCTCCTCCGCAACAGCCTCTTTTTTACCCTTCTTTACTGAGATTGATCACCAGCGCCTATACAAGAGAATAAGGTGTTAAATGAATCAGCAGAGGCAGTAGATGAGAATGATGATTCTTTTAGATAGATATATGTTGGGAATAGCCTTGAAAATATGACTTTGTTCAAAATTGGTGGTTACAGTACGGCGCACCCTCACTGTGGAGGCGGTGAGGGTGTGTATGGCACAGATAATGCCAAGTCCGATTGAGACTCGGATGTCACGAGCCTGAGGCCTCAGGCCTTTAATAATCAATCTCAGAAAGGAATAGCGCATTACAAGGGAGAGCAGTGTCTAGTAATTAGCCAATCAGCGACCGGAGACTCGAGGGACAGGTCTTAGGTGCATCTCCCTTGCGGCCGATGTGTTTTTGGTTTCCTGCCCGCAGCTCTTGTTGTTATCATTCCTCTACAACAATAATTTCCGTCCTTGCACTCCGGACACTACTTAAGGTCCTTCTTACTTCCCTCTCAAGCTCACTTTTGGAAGTCTCCTTACAATTGCTTGTCCCCGTCTGAAACTTACTCATTGCTTTCACCTACTTCCTGCCTAATATCTGTACTCCGAGACACTTCGAAACAAATCACAATGGGCGAAAACCACCAGGCTACTATCAGCAACGATCCTGCTGCCAATGCTCCCGATGCGGCCGCCGCTGACAAGGGCAAGGGCAAGGCCGTTGAGGAGCCTACCCAGGAAATGAGCATGGACGAGGAAGAGGACAGTGATGAAAGCGAAGCTGAGGAAATGGTGAGTTCGCATTCCCGTGTGATTTACTACTCAGACGCTTGAAAGCTAATTCATCTGCTCATAGATGGCGGACGGTATGTGGCATCTCTAAACTCAGATTTTCTATTCTTTCTTTTACCTTTCTTGAAGACTTCAGGGAACTTTCGCATGGTTGCAAAGGCTAGATCACTAACCTACCATTCTACAGATGATGACGATGAAGATCACGACAATCTCGAACCCATCTCTGAAGAGAACATCATTTCTGGTGGTCGTCGGACACGAGGCAAGACCATCGACTTCCAAGAGGCAGCCGAGAAGCTGAAGGCCGAGGATGAGATGGACGACGAGGACGATGACGATGAGGAATTCCAACCTGGTGACGAGGACATGCGCGATTGATTAAGAGAGGCCGTATGGAGCCATCAAAATATCCTGGGAATTGTGAATGGGACATTCATGGCAGGCGCAGGTTCATTGGGGGTTCTCTGTTTCTATTCCAGTTAAAACATCTCTTCCTTCGAGAATGCGCACATACTGTGGCGAAATAAAGCTATTGCTACTAAGCTTGTAAAACATTCTCACCCCGAAGACACAATAACCTGTACCTAGTATGTGATTGTGGTGTTCATTTCACAGCCTACTTCCCATCCCACATTCGCGTGAATACTTGCAGCAACTGTACAATTCCCATCATCTAGGAGCATCTCCCTTTTAATTTGTAGATCAAATTCATTTTGGCCCCTGGAAGACAATTCAGCCCTTGTACATCGTCACTCACGTGCGGCGGTTGAGCGAGTCACAGACACCCAAGTGGCAACTCCGTGTTGTTGTTTCGATTGTCTCGCCGCAAGCTGATCGCAAAGCTTCGTTCATATAATGCAGTCGGGATCTGGATGAGATATACAAGCTAATCCTGCAAGCTTTGCATATTCGAACACTGATCATCATGCGCACGAATTAGCTGGCGGTGAGAATCCTGCGTCAATCGGTATCCTCGGTGTCTCCTGAATTGCATCATCCTCCAGTTTACGACGATCTGTTATGTCTTCACGGTATGGCCGCTATTCACATAACTATAGTGCTCTAGATATCTCATGACTAACTTGAGTTCTTATAGATTTCCACGTTCTTCGCTTCATCAGCGCGATCCCCGCGCCTCCTCTTCTCTCTTCGATTCTTACGGCGGTGATTCTCGACCTGCCAGCCGCTCACCGGCCAGTGTTGGCGGATATGGTTATGGGGGCTACTCTGCCTCAAATGCCGATGGGTACATTAACGGGGGCTCGACAGGTGGTTTCCGAAAGGCAACCCCGAATGCGAAGTGAGTCCTGCCCACAAACACACCTCTCAACGCCAGTTGATGCTCATTTGTCAAGGGGCCAATATTCCGACTCAGTCCTCGACCATCTCGAATCGCAAAATGACGCCCAGGTGGAGGGTATCAGTGCGAAAGTCAAGATGTTGAAGGATGTGAGTCTGTCATTTCTTGCTGTTATCCAGAGCAACATACAGACGTGATACTCATACTCCGCCAGCTTACACTCGCCATTGGCGATGAAATTCGTGACACATCTACCATCTCAAACCTCAACGATGCATTTGACAACACTCGCGTCCGCCTCCGTGGTAACATGACTCGCATGCTCCGAATGGCCGAGCGTACGGGTGTTGGCTGGCGTGCGTGGCTGGGTTTCTTCCTGGCTGTTTTCCTGATCTTCGCATACGTGTGGCTGACTTAGGCCCATCCGACGAACTGTCTACAATCGATAATCTCTGACACCTCAGTCCGGCGACAATCTCACTCGCCTCCACAGCACAGTGTAATACCCCTTGGCCTACGTCTACACAATAATTCACGCCGGTGGGCATACATAACTTACTCCCTATGTTGTCTTTACCCCACTGCTGCATAGTCTATTCTGCGGCGTTCTCTGGCGTTGTATGTTGCACCCTTTGCCAAAGCCATGCTGAACACTATTGTTTCTGTCAGTCTGATATTCTTTCTTCTTGGCAATGTCATGTCACATTCCGCATGAGTTGATGTGGTCTTGAAAGTGCATAGGGGTGGCTCTCTCAATACTGTAATATCTTGCTTGCACGACATGTATGTATATATAATCTCATTGGGTAGGAGCAGAACTAGACTGGAAGTTTACCTTATAGATGTTATATCTTCGTTCGCTTCTATATCTCATTTACTCCTGATCATCATCACAGTCGTGACAAGAGGACTGAGCTTGTGTTCCTAGTCTTTGTCTGGATGGTGTAAGCAGCCTTAGCGCGACGGGGACACGCCAAAGGTTTCCTCGAAATGTATAAGTAGTGATATTGTATGCTTTGTTCAACTTCTGCTCGTCAGTCCAATGTATCAATGCGGAATCTAGTTGCACATCCAATGAATACCAGTCACCAACTCCATCCCGCTGATGAACCCAGACCTCACCAAACGCCGGAATACTGATGATATAGAACAATAAATATGCATAGTTAGTACCTGACAACCGCAGCTGTCTGTATCCGGAAGATTAGACTCATTCAAGGCTATCCCTTCCACTACGCCGTCTTGGAAATCTTCCAAAGCCACTCTGGCGGCTTGCTTGGCTGGCCAACGACGCACGGAGATCACCCTCGTCGAACATCATGCCACTAGAGTCGAACGCGTCGCCGCCGCCGCTCCAGCGTTGTAGAAATCGTGTCTGGGCTGGCGTTTCCCGGGTGGGACGGGCGGACGGCGGTGGCAGGCCATGACTGCTGGCTATGCTGGCTCGAAGGCCCTGTGCAGCAAATTGGTCATGCGAGAAGCTCTGGTCATCTTCGTCGTCAAACTCGGCATCGGTGTCTGTGTGCTGCCATTCTTCTTCCTCGGCTGCCTCGGGGACCTCGTCGTCCAGATCACGCTCCATCCCATATGCTTCTTCGTCGCCCTCTTCGACTACGTCGCTCATGTCTTCGGCCTCGTAATCATCTGCTGCGCTGGGGATCTCGTCGTCCAGGTCGGCTTGGTTGTCAAAGTCAACAGTTTCCTCCCCATGCTCCTCGACCTCTTCATCATCGTCGTCGTCATCGTCGTCGGCAAACGCTTCAGGAATGTCATCATCTAGATCCCGCTCCATGTATCCCTCCTCATCCACATCTTCATCCTCTTCCAGCCCCTCCTCCCCTTCCTCCACAAGCCCATCCGCATCCGCATCAGGGATATCATCATCCAAATCCCGCTCCATACCCGTCTCATCCCCCTGTTCATGCATCGGATTCCCAAACTCATCCACCCCGGGCTCAACAGCAGCCGCAGCCGCAGCAGCCATCTCCGCCGCGGCCGCCGCAAGCGCCTCCTCCCGCTCCGCCTCCTCCTCCTTCATACCCAGCATCGTCTTGGAGCATCCCGCCGGCTTGATCCACGAGTATCCGAACGAAGCGATGTTGTTTTTGCGGGCGCGCAGAGCGCGCTCCTCGAACTGTAGTGACAAGAGACTGTTGCCCGGGGTCACTGCCGCTCGTCCAATAGGGACATTCTGGCCGTTGCGACGGGGGTGCCCGTGCGGTGGCGCGTCCCCGGGCGACGGAAGGTGGTTATGTAAGTTGCGGTGGAATTGGGAGGAGCCGAACCAGAGTTCGTGCGACTGTTTGATTGATGTTAGTGTTAGTTCTTCGTATGACGGGGTTCCAGTGCATGGGATCAGCATACATCGCGCGGCGTAATCAGAGGAAGAGACAGCATCGTTGGTTTCCTTCCTCCTTGAGTGATGCTGCCGTCGTGGAGAACCCGGTCCTCCAGGTACAGTACACACAGGACCTCCTGCTTTCTGCAAGAATATCGATGATTCTAGGTAAATGTTTCTTTGGGACCGACAGTGCCAATTGGACTCGTATATAGAGTGTACTTATGACCAGATCAATGATGGAGAGCAAGTGCGGAGAAGAAAAGGAAAAACAGAAAACAATAGAGAAGCTCCACTATATCGCGCGGGGAATCGTTTCTTCGCTATCTCCGAAGCCAAAACAATTCAACCATCCAGTGCTTGACTGTAACTACATAGCACATATGATGCTATCATTACGAAGTCAAGGTTCATGTGTCAAGCTGAAAGGTCTGGCAGCAATATCATCAAAATGTTTGAGTTAACTATTATGAAGTCTAGATATAGGTAATATGCACCCTTTTCAGGCATGCATGTTCTATTGAAGTCTCGTCAGTGTCTACTCGTGAATGCAGCATATTCTAGCCTTCTGGAAAAAGCGCCGTGTCGTAGAGAAAGAAGCAATTGAGGTCTCTGTGATCGGGTCAGTAGTAGTTCTCAGACGGACTATCGGCGATGTCTAGAACTCTCGAGCAAGCTAGCTCAGCCCATAACTTAGTAAATATGCGGACATGGCAGATACTGAGATTGGATCGTGTCATTGCAATCTGTCCGGAGACAATCACTGCAATACTTTAGCAAAGAGGACCATCAGATCACGGTGGCAGGCATTCCTAGATCAATCTCTGTGCTGTCTTGAGCAAGAGATCATGCGATGAAGCCCAATTCCCCCGGCCATTCAGTTGGTTGCTGCCGACAACAGAAAAACGAGCAATGGTGTCTCGTTTGAGCAGCAAGTTGGTCGCAATACTGCATTGCAATGTTGAAAAAGATTGCAGATGTAAACCCGCGCGCTATGGACTGGGAAATCACCGTATCTAGCGGCGAGATCCGAGATGGCGCCAGTTTCCATTCGAAACTGCTGGAAATAGAATTCAGTGCTCGGCCTGCTGGCAACCATCCATGCAGCCACAACGTGTATACCGCCCTCTCTCCAGCCGTACTTTGGACATTGGAGTCGCTGTTCCGTGGAGTTCTTCCAGCCAGGTAAGGGTCCGATTTCGGACGTCCAGAGGGCTTTCCGCAAATTCCATCTTCCGGTGAACCCAAAGCGGACAGGACTGGCCAGAAACCATCGGGATCTTCCGGAAGACAGGAACACACTCCGCTGGGGTCACATGATGCCTGCGGTAATCTGCTGTATCGTGTCTTACCGAGAGAGCTGAACAATTGGAGACACTGGATGGGAAATAGAGGACAGCTCACAGGTCTGAAGGGTGCTGCATCGTGAGGCTGCTGCTAATTGGCCTGTCTTTTGCTGCCAGGTCCGATAATAATTTCCGAGGCTGCATTGTTTAGTGAATCAGAAGGCAACAATTGTGAGTTACATTATTGAGTCTGAGGAGCCTTCGTCTGCACTCGGGAGTCTTTAATCATCAGCGATATGATTCGTTCACCCTTCCCGTGGTGGTATATCTTCGTCAGTAGACAAGGTAAACATTCAAGAGGTTTCAATCTGAAAAGAGAAGTATCCTGTAAGAAGTCCGTCTATCGGCCGAAGGGTCCTCGAATTTATTGTCTGTCGCAGAGCGAACGCTCGTGAGATGATCGACGGATCAGAGTCGATTGCAACCCATAATTGAATGAATCATAGCTCTTCAGACTTCATCTTCGCTATTGCCTCTGTTCGCCATGATCGACGAGAAAAGGTCAATCATCCAGTGTCCTTGATGGATATTGGTAACTAGGGGGAAAGAAACCCATATGTTGGATGTATAAGGTAGACTGGACTCACTGGAGCCTACCCAGGTTGCCTAAGTACGGAGTAGATGCCTCGAGGCAGTCGTAGTGGATGCTGCTGAGTGCGGACGATTCAGAGAGATTGGAAATCGATTGATTTATGTATTATTATTATCATCACATATCTTCAATTAAGCTCTTATCGCGCGCGTCTGAGTCGGGACTGACAAGGCCATGCAGCCATGATGGTAAGTGCGAAACTCAATCATATGGAAGATTAGCAGGGATTGCGATGCATGCATTAGTGCATCCAGTTGCGTACCGCTCGTAAGCCTGGTCGATTCCACCACGCCTATTGGTCGGGGTCATTCAACTTTAAGGGAGGGAGGAGGGGGGAAAAGTGGGTTTCCCCCGGGTGTGTATCTCAGGATCCTGGAGTCCGAGTCCACAATCCCACATAGCCATGAGACTGGAATATGAATCATGGAGAAGTAAGGTAGGTCTGGTCTGATTTCAATACTGGAAGGAAAAAGTAAAAAAGGAAAAAGAAAGAAAAAGAAAAAGAAGACATGATACGAGTATCTCTGGTACGCCCGTATGTCGTATGAGAAAATATGGGGTTGGAGCAGAATCAATTTATGGAGTAGATCATTTTATTTACATTGAAGCGCGATAAGCTGCTTCATCATTTGATCACCTCAATTAATGAGATGGCAAAATTTCCACAAGCCAATCTGCAGGCAATTCGATTTACTGCTTGAAAGCCCCGAAATCGGCGGTTATTTGCCTAAGGACGGTAGGGATTAATTTGGGGGAGGACGGAGGAATAATGGGAGGGGAGAGGAAGCAGGGGAGAATCCGGGACGGAAGAGGTAAGGCGCTAGCTTGGCCGTTGTCGGAAGGTGTGGTTACTGGAGGCTTATTCTGGGCGGACATTCGACTCCAAGGCGCTAGTGGAGGGCAACGGACCAACGGTAACTCCTCCGTGCCAGTAATTTACCCGGCTTTATTCAGCAATTTGGATTATGAAACTTGTCGTAATAATACATGGTCGGTACGGAGTAGTATCGATTGTTTACTTCGAACCTTGACCACTTGCATTGTGAAAGCCGACTACATCTCTGTTTACTGAGGAAAAATCTACTCCGTACTCCCTAATATTAGATGGTTCAGCGTGGGAAGTCCATGCTGGCTGTAAATGTAATGCAACTTGGTGACGCATACGGCACATGTGGCCCATGAGCAAGCCACTGGTCAGCATTCAACGGTAATAGTGCCAGCACTGGAGTCGACACTTCCTGAGTAGACTAAGGCTTGGATTTCAAGGCCATCTATCGCTCAGTGCACGCCGTTGTCGGCCGGTGGCGTCCGCCCGAACCCATCCTTCGGGTGCCTTTGGGTTTGCAGTGTCGTGCATCCTACTAAATTATTTATTTTTCTGTCTTTTCCCTTCTTCTCTCGATGCCTACCTACACTTCCAAGTTCCCACTGGGATGATTTATTCTGCGCTCCATAGACCTACCAATCGTAAACTTGACAGATCAGATCCTTGCTGCGTCAAGGAGCGCTCGATCAGAATCTGCGAACATATCTTCTGCCTGTCTGAGCGGTAAGGTCGTGTATAGACACCGAAGGAGATAATAATTGGCATCTTCAACTAGTAGAGGACAAGCAACTGTCCTTGTACTGCCCCACATAGCGACAACCACGCAGTTGGTTACCCGCCATGCACTTGCAGCCATTCATGCTGCTAACTGCAAGTTTGTAAGCATCTTCGAGCTAGCATCTCCTTGGTGAAGGGCAGAAGCCTGTCCAAGACTCGAAGCAGTCATTGCCTCTTTGCATAGTATATACCACGAGGCAGACACTACCACGAGCATGAGATTTGTACACGAGTGTCCATGACTTTCAGGGCTGATGGATGCGCTTGAGGGGAGAATATTACTCCAAATCGGGGCCAGTCACTCCAGATGAGCCTTCCGAGGCAAAGTTCAATCATCCAATTAATGTTGAAGAACGGACTCCAGGCGTTTATGAATATTGTCCATGCTGAATTGACCATAGCCATGGATACCATCCCATACCAAACGGCGTATTGTATCTCGGCTCGGGTGGTAAATCAATTGAACCAAACTCGTGCGCTAGCGTCGTCTTCATTTGCTTTTATTTTTTAAGAATAATCGACAGTCAGAAGCTAAGGCCCATGTGCCCCACCAAGTTTGGATCTGACGTAGCGAAAACCTAATCTTCTTAGGTTGAAGGTTGAAAAGCCACTCTTCTGATTGGTGTGGGCGATGTCTTATCTTTCTCCTGTTGGAACAACCTAGTAACCTACTGGCTACTGCACATGCTGGGAATTCCCCTCCACCTTCTGCTGCTCCATATGTCCGATTGTACCGACCATCTTTGGCGAGGAATTGAAACCATGATCTTCTTCAAAGTCATTCTGTAAAATCCCCTTCTAACCAAGGTGGCAAGTGCCGAGAATGCTCCTCTCCTACTAGTTGTGTTGTCTACTCCGCAGGTTAGAAGAAACGGCATCTCACCCGAAGCGGGATTGAACGGGCTCAGAGGAAAGACATGTAGCTTTTTCCGGCGAGAACTACAGTGGACATCAATCTTCACAGAACAATTAATCCAGAATCTGGTTTCATTTGCCACAGGCAATATTCACACGTCGTACTTTAGACTTGGCTCTGTTTGTCCATGTCGCCTGTCATCCTACTGTACAGAGTAAGGGAGTACACTAAAAAACTGAACAGTGCCTTGCATCCTGCCCATAATACCTAGTCTACTTACGACACTCCCGATTCCCATCGATAATCCGTACATTCGCCCGTCGGAGTCTCGTAGTGGATTCCCCGGACCTCTCCCTCCCGTACGGTATCAGTGTATCGTTCGATACTCACCACGGAGGTACGACTGGGTGGGTGCCTTACCCTGCAGGCTTGGTCGTCCCGCTCCGATCCTCTGGCTATTTCTCCCCTCCCCCTCCCCTCATTTATTTCCTGATCTCCCTTCTCTCCTTCTTTCTTCCTTCTCTGCTCTCCTCTTACCATCTCTCTCGGAGTTAGACGCTGGGTCAAATAACATCTAGACCTCCCTAATCTCCCTTAGAACCCGCGTTTTTGACCCCGAATACCTGTGACGACAGTCTAGACGCATCTTCATTTTCTATACAGCCACTCGACGGCCGCCCCCCGGTCCTTTACCCAGAGCCAGTACAGCGACAGCTTCCTAACCCTGTAATCCATTCTCTGTCGGTCGCCGGCGGAAGAATGGGTCTGAATTTGCAGGAACTCTATGGCCAAAATATAGTTGAAGAGCAGGAACCGAACGAATATTCGGAGTACCAGCCAAAGCATGGCTATGGCTGGGCTAACACTTTGCCCGAGAGGCAGGGTCTCTATGACCCCGAATATGAGAAGGATGCTTGCGGAGTAGGCTTTGCTGCGTATGTGCACATACACCCATGGATGTGATCTGCATGTCAGAGATGGTCTAGAACTAGCATAGACTAACTTCTGCGGTTTCTAGTCACATCAAGGGCAAAGCAAGCCACAAAATTGTCAGCGATGGTAGGACCACTCCTTGGTAATCGCCAGCGAGCACGATTGAGTACAGCTCGCTAACCTCTTTCTTCATTGACAGCCCGCAATCTGCTTTGCAACATGACGCATCGAGGAGCCGTTGGCTCTGATGCACGAGACGGTGATGGTGCCGGTGTCATGACCAGTATTCCGCACAAATTTTTCGTCAAGAACTTCGCCCGAGAAGTCGGCGTTGACCTTCCTCCGCTGGGACAGTATGCCGTCGGTAACTTGTTTTTCAAGCCCGATCAGGAGTCGCTTAAGGAGTCTACCGCCCAGCTCGAGGAAATCGCAGAATCTCTCGGTCTGCGGGTGCTGGGGTGGCGTGAGGTCCCTCGCGACTCAACCATCCTGGGTCCTGCTGCTCTGTCCAGAGAGCCTATCATCATGCAGCCATTTGTGGTCTTGAAGTCCGCATATGGTGAGGGAAATAAGCCGGAAATCACCGATCCTGAGGCGTTCGATGAGCGGTTTTTCGAGCGCCAGCTCTATGTTCTCCGGAAACGAGCCACTCACGTCATTGGTCTCGCCAATTGGTTCTATCTGTGCTCCCTCAGCAACAGAAACATTGTCTACAAGGGTCAATTGGCCCCTGTTCAGGTGTACCAGTACTACCATGATCTCGTCAATGTTGATTATGAGGCGCACTTCGCTCTCGTTCACTCCCGATTCTCTACCAACACATTCCCATCTTGGGACCGTGCACAGCCTCTGCGGTGGGCTGCCCACAACGGTGAAATCAATACCTTGCGCGGAAACAAGAATTGGATGAGAGCCCGAGAAGGCCTACTCAAGTCTGACAATATCGGTGACGAGCTGGATTCTCTGTACCCGATCGTTGAAGACGGTGGCTCTGACTCGGCTGCTTTCGACAATGTCCTAGAGTTGCTGATGATCAACGGTGTTCTTTCTCTGCCCGAGGCGGTCATGATCATGATTCCCGAGGCTTGGCAGGATAACCCGGCCATGGACCCTGCCAAAGCTGCCTTCTATGAGTGGGCTGCTTGTCAGATGGAGCCTTGGGATGGACCTGCGCTTTTCACTTTCTCTGATGGACGTTACTGTGGTGCGAACCTGGACCGCAACGGTCTGCGTCCCTGCCGTTTCTATGTGACGGATGATGACCGTATTATCTGTGCCTCCGAAGTCGGCGCCGTGGACATTGACCCTGAAAGAGTCGTTCAAAAGGGTCGTCTGCAGCCTGGAAAGATGCTGCTGGTTGATACCGTGGCCGGTCGTATCATCGATGATGCTGAACTGAAGCAAACTGTCGCCCATCGTCAAGACTTTGCCGCATGGCTTGACAAGGAACTGTTGAGACTGCCTGCCATCAATCAGAAGTTGCTCGAACAGAATGTGGATCTTAGTTACACACTCGACGACACCACCGTTCAAAATGACCCCCGGCTCAAGGCCTTCGGTTATTCCTTCGAGCAGGTCAGTCTGCTTCTCGGTCCTATGGCTGCGGATTCGAAAGAAGCCCTCGGTTCAATGGGTAATGATGCTCCATTGGCCTGCATGGCGCAGCAGCCTCGCCTTCTTTACGAATACTTCCGTCAGCTCTTCGCTCAAGTCACCAACCCTCCCATCGACCCTATTCGTGAGGCTGTTGTCATGTCTCTCGAGTGCTATGTCGGTCCTCAGGGCAACCTTTTGGAGATGGATGCCTCGCAGTGCAACCGTCTGCGTCTTCCCTCGCCCATCTTAAGCATTCCCGAGTTTAATGCTATCAAGAACATCAGCCAGGTTTACAGTGACTGGACGGTGAAGATCATCGACATCACTTTCGAGAAGAAGAAGGGTGTCCCTGGTTACCTCGAGGCTCTCGATGCCATCTGCGATGCTACTACCGAGGCAATCCAGAACGGTGACAAGATCATTGTCCTCTCTGACCGGGCAACCTCCGCGGATCGAGTTCCTGTGTCCGCATTGCTCGCTACGGGTCTCGTGCACCATCACATGGTCCGCAATAAGTGGAGATCACTTGCAGCTCTCGTTGTCGAAACTGCTGAGGCTCGTGAAGTCCACCACATGTGTGTCCTGGTTGGTTATGGTGCTGACGCCGTAAACCCCTACCTGGCCATGGAGTGCATTCTCAAGATGAACCGGGAGAAGTTGATTCGCAAGCAACTTTCCGATGAGAAGGTCATTGAGAACTACAAGGCTTCTTGCGACGGAGGTATTCTGAAAGTCATGAGCAAGATGGGTATTTCTACCCTGCAATCATACAAGGGTGCCCAAATCTTCGAGGCTCTCGGTATTGATGACAGCGTCATTGACCGATGCTTCGCTGGAACTGCCAGCCGTATCCGTGGATTGACTTTTGAGCTGATCGCTCAGGATGCGTATGCCTTCCACGAACGCGGATACCCAACTCGTTCCATCGTCGAAATCCCCGGACTGCCTGAATCGGGCGAGTACCACTGGCGTGATGGAGGTGAGGCGCACATCAACGATCCCGTCAGTATCGCCAATGTCCAAGACGCTGTCCGTACCAAGAACGACAAGTCTTACGAGGCTTACGCGAAGGCCGCGCATGAGCAGATCAAGAACTGCACTCTGCGTGGTATGCTTGATTTCGACTTCGAGCAACGGAGCCCCATTCCTATTGATCAGGTTGAGCCCTGGACTGAGATCGTCCGTCGTTTTGTGACAGGTGCCATGTCGTACGGATCCATCTCTATGGAATCTCACTCCACATTGGCCATTGCCATGAACCGTCTTGGTGGTAAATCCAACACCGGTGAAGGTGGTGAAGACCCCGAGCGTAGCAAGCGACTGGAGAATGGTGACACCATGCGGTCTGCCATCAAGCAAATTGCCTCCGGCCGTTTCGGTGTGACTTCCCACTACCTGGCGGATGCCGACGAGCTGCAGATCAAGATGGCCCAAGGCGCTAAGCCTGGAGAAGGTGGTGAGCTGCCCGGCCACAAGGTCGTCGGTCCCATTGCCCACACTCGTTACTCTACTCCCGGTGTCGGTCTTATCTCGCCTCCACCTCACCACGACATTTACTCAATTGAGGACCTGAAGCAGCTTATCTATGATCTTAAGTGCTCCAATCCTCGGTCCCGCGTTTCCGTGAAACTGGTGTCTGAGGTTGGTGTCGGTATCGTAGCTTCGGGTGTCGCCAAGGCCAAGGCAGATCATATTCTGATCTCTGGCCACGATGGTGGTACCGGTGCTTCTCGCTGGACTGGTATCAAGTACGCTGGTCTTCCATGGGAACTGGGTCTCGCTGAGACCCATCAGACTCTGGTCCTCAACGATCTCCGTGGTCGTGTTGTGGTTCAGACTGACGGTCAACTCCGCACCGGTCGTGATATCGCCATCGCCTGTTTGCTGGGTGCTGAAGAATTCGGTTTCGCCACCACTCCCTTGATCGCTCTTGGTTGCATCATGATGAGAAAGTGCCATCTGAATACTTGTCCTGTCGGTATCGCAACTCAGGATCCCGAACTCCGCAAAAAGTTTATGGGTACACCCGAGCACGTTATCAACTTCTTCTACTATGTGGCTAATGAGATGCGTGCTATCATGGCCAAGCTGGGTATTCGCACGGTCAACGAGATGGTTGGACGTGCTGAGTTGCTCAAGGTCAGGGAGGACATTCGCTCTGGCAAGCAGGAGAGAATCGACCTCTCCCTCATCCTGACTCCCGCTCACTCTCTCCGTCCCGGCGTGGCTACTTACAATGTCCGCAAGCAAGACCACCGTCTGCACGTCCGCCTTGACAACAAGCTGATCGCGGAGTCCGAGTTGGCCCTGGAGAAGGGCCTGCCTTGCAGGGTTGAGTGCGACATTGTCAACACTGACCGTGCCCTTGGCGCTACTCTGTCTTACCAGGTCAGTCGCCGCTATGGTGGAGCCGGCCTTCCTCAAGACACCATCCACGCCAACATCAAGGGCTCCGCTGGTCAGTCCTTTGGTGCTTTCCTTGCTCCTGGTATTACTCTCGAACTTGAGGGTGACGCCAACGACTATGTGGGCAAGGGTCTTTCTGGCGGTCGTCTCATCGTTTACCCGCCTCGCGGTGCCGCCTACAAAGCCGAGGAAAACATCATTATCGGCAACACTTGTCTTTACGGTGCTACCAGGGGTACCTGCTACTTCCGTGGTGTGGCTGCTGAACGTTTTGCCGTTCGTAACTCCGGTGCTACTGCTGTTGTCGAAGGTGTTGGTGACCATGGTTGTGAGTACATGACTGGCGGTCGTGTGCTCATTCTTGGCTCGACCGGTCGTAACTTCGCTGCTGGTATGTCCGGTGGTATCGCCTATGTTTTGGACATGAACCAGGATTTCCTCTCCAAGATCAATATGGAGATGGTCGAAGTTTCAGGCCTGGAAGACCCTGCTGAGATCGCCTTTGTTCGCGGTTTAATCGAGGACCACCACCATTACACTGGCTCAGAACTGGCCGCTCGTATCCTTCTGGACTTCACCCGTGCTCTTCCCCACTTTGTCAAGGTGTTGCCTACTGACTACAAGCGCATCCTGGCGGAGGAAGCTGCCAAGGCTGCTGCTGCTAAGAAGGCCGAATTCACTATCCCCCAGCTTCCCAGCACTCCTGCCGAGAAGCCCAAGCCCAAGGCCGAGGGAGAGGAGAAGAAGGCCGAGATGCTTGACATTGAAGACAGCGTGAGCGACTCGAAGACTGAGAAGAAGAGGTCTGCTTTGATTCTTGACAAGACGAGGGGTTTCATGAAGTACAGCCGGCGCAGCGAGAAATACCGCAACCCGGCTACCCGTACCCGTGACTGGGCCGAGCTGTCAAGCCGTCTCAGTGAGGATGAGCTGAAATGGCAAAGTGCCAGATGCATGGACTGCGGCGTCCCCTTCTGCCAATCTGACACTGGATGCCCCATCTCTAATATCATTCCCAAATGGAATGAATTAGTCTTTCAAGTTCGAGCCCCTTCTATTTGACTTGAAGCTACTTTTGCTGACGTTTGACCAGAACCAATGGCAGGATGCTCTCAACCGATTGCTCATGACCAACAACTTCCCGGAATTCACTGGCCGTGTCTGTCCTGCCCCTTGCGAAGGCGCCTGTGTTTTGGGCATCAATGAAGACCCTGTGGGCATTAAGTCTATCGAATGTGCCATCATCGACCGTGGCTTTGAGATGGGCTGGATGGTCCCTCGCCCCCCTAAGGCGCGCACCGGCAAGACAGTCGCTGTTATTGGATCCGGGCCCGCCGGTCTCGCCGCTGCAGACCAGCTTAACAAGGCCGGGCACAGCGTCACTGTCTACGAGCGTGCTGATCGTATTGGCGGTCTGCTGATGTACGGTATCCCCAACATGAAGCTTGATAAGAAGATCGTACAGCGCCGTGTCGATCTCATGGCTGCCGAGGGTGTCAAGTTCGTCACCAACACTGCCGTTGGTCCTGACTGCGAGGTTTCCCTGAACTCGCTGCGCCAGAGCAATGACGCCGTCATCATCGCCACTGGTGCCACTGTTGCCCGCGATCTGAAGGTTCCTGGCCGTGAGCTGGACGGTGTGCATTTTGCCATGCAGTTCCTGCACCGCAACACCAAGTCTCTTCTCGACTCTGGTCTCTCTGACGGCGAGTACATTTCTGCCAAGGACAAGCACGTTGTTGTCATTGGTGGTGGTGACACTGGTAACGACTGCATTGGTACCTCTGTTCGCCATGGTGCCAAGTCTGTTGTTAACTTCGAGTTGCTGCCTCAGCCTCCTCCAGAGCGTGCCCGTGACAACCCGTGGCCTCAGTGGCCCCGTATTTACCGTGTCGACTATGGTCACTCCGAGGTCAAGACCCACATGGGCAGGGATCCTCGCGAGTTCTGTGTCATGTCTACTGAATTTGTCGACGACGGTAACGGTCGCGTCAAGGGTATCAACACGGTCCGTGTCGAATGGACCAAGAGCGCCTCTGGCGGATGGGATATGAAGACCATTGAGGGTAGCGAACAGTTCTTCCCTGCGGACCTTGTTCTCCTTTCTATGGGTTTCCTCGGTCCTGAAGACCGCCTTCTGGGCGATGAAATTGAGCGCGATGCCCGTAAGAACGTCAAGACGCCTCCAGGTCACTATTCAACCAATGTGTCCGGCGTCTTTGCTGCTGGTGACTGCCGCCGTGGACAGTCCCTCATTGTTTGGTAAGTCTACTCAAAGTTGGGTAAACCAATGGATCGTTATTAACACGGTCTTCTAGGGGTATCAACGAAGGCCGTCAATGTGCTCGTGAAGTTGACAGCTTCCTGATCGGCACCAGCTCTCAGCTTCCTGTGACGGGTGGTATCGTACGCCGGTCAGCCATTGACATGGTCCCAAAAACAAGCGAGACCACTGTTGTCGCCTAGACGATTGTGACCTTGCTGCCCCGGCAGTATTTCGATGACGATAATGATCTAAAATATCTTTTTTTATTGTTGAAAAGTTCGTTGATCGATCCCGAATCCATTACAGGGTGGTCAATTGTATCTACCATGTTAGGCGCATCACTATACAGGGATGCGACAGAGGGAGGCTCGCTGACTCTTTTCATCCCGCGTCTTCACTTTCTGATTATCGTTCGGAGAAAGGCGAGTTTGCTTTGGTTGCAGCGTCGTTTTACAGGATCTTATGGTGAACATTCTTGCAAGGTGTCGCCGGAGCTTTTACGATTCCCGCAAGTTCTATGTCATATGTTTTATGTAGATATCCTTTTCTATCATCAATCTGAATCTCATTCTATATTTTGTGCTGTTTGTGGGTTTTCAAAGGAAACACGTCCTAAAATAACGAAATAGAGTACCATCTGTCTGAAAAGTTGTAGGGTTGACGTCCAGTCTTGGTGTAACTTTGAAGAAAAAGGGAGAGCTGGTAGAAATGTAAAAGAAAGAGACACAAAGGAAGCGTACCACGTCCGTCTGAGTTTCATTCTGTCGACGATGTTCTGATTGTCGATAAAGGTGCCCGCCCACTGAGTTGTCAGAGAAGAGTTGAAACTCGTCGAGTCTATTCGCTGTTGAGATTATTGGAGTCCAGAGCTTACCTCTCCCATCGCCAGGTCATCTAGATTTCTGATGCCAGGAGAATGCTTCCTGAATGTCGCGACACTTCGCTATTCTCTGCATTGGACCATTTCAAACCGAGTTCCTCGAGCTGGACCTGGACGGAGAACGAGATGGCGACCTGACGAAGCCAAACGTATCTTCCAAAGATTGAGATTGTCTCCGTGCCCTTTGGAAAAGATATCCCTCGTCGTGACACATCACCTCGTCCAGAACGACGTCCCCGGAAAAATACTCCACGGCGTTATAGTACAAGTCCAGCCGGTTGGTAGTCTCATCCACCATGGCCCGAAGGTTCCTCAGCACCATCTCCTGATCCAAGGCAGTGGGCGGTTTCAAGCATGGCCTTGCTGCGAGTATGCATGAGGAGGTATAGCCGCCAGGGCTGCGCTCGTGCTTGTGCTCGCGGGTTCTGCTTCTGCTTCTGTAGTCCGGGCTCGGGATTGCAGTAACGGGACCCCAGCGGACGGTCTTCCTGGCGGGCCTGGCGCGCGGGGCGTCATCCCGGCTCTGGTGGTGGTTGTGGTTGTGGTTGTGGTCGTCTCTTTGGCCGTGCGACTGCGTGTGCTCGAGCGGATAACTATAGTCATCGTCAGTGTGGGAGTCATGACCGTGATCGCACGCGAAGCGGTCTGAGAACCGCCGTCGTCTGCGCGAACGCGAACGACGGGGTGGGGAAGACAACGGGGGTTATTT